>JAVSCE010020041.1:0-64017 GCA_032199065.1 Smutsia gigantea | reverse complement strand
CCAGCCATTATGATCCTCCGTGAAGAGCTGGTCTCTCTTGGCCCCACTGCATCTTGTTGGGTTGCAGTGGCCAGTCTACATGTCTTGCCCCCGCAACTAGATGATGCCTCAAAAGTAGGGTGTGTCTTTTTTATCCCTATATTCCCAGGACCTTGCTCACTTCCCGGCATGCAGGGTCCATAGAAGTTTTTTAAATGGAAGAGCTTTAGGTTGACCTTTAACAAACCTAATAGAGATATTAGGAAATATCTCTAAAAGGTATTACGGTGCCTTTTTTAAACAGTGTATGGGACATGATTGAACCTTCCTTGACTGTATGATTTGTGTCAGTACAGATGCAGTCTTTCAGGAGTATTGGAGATCATCCTGTAGATGAGGGACCTAAGGGATCAGGTAACTTGCCTGTGTCGAGCAGCTTGTGTGATGAATATTAACTGGTGTCTGGGCTGCAGGATGCTGAGCTCCCCACTTTACTGTGGGACTGATAGCTTTGCCTTCCCACTCACTAATGGGCACAAAGTCTGTGTCCTTTGAGTTTTTACACCTTTTCATAATCTTCCCATTTCAGCTTGGTACTGTGGCAGTGTACCTGTCCCATACCTTACCCTTCTAATTTCTTACTTCTGATGCCCTGGAAGCAGGAAAAGCAGGTAACCACGCTTGGAGCCTCGTGGAATGGAAAAATTCCAAGCCGGGACTGAGACCTGGGAGAGCCTCCACTCCGGGGGCCATGGTGTGGCAGGGGCATCACTGCAGAGGCTTTGCGGTGCCCTCCTGTCTCTGCTATGCTCCAGGTATGACAGTGGTTGAGACTAAAGGGGTTGGGGTCTTTCTAACAGGGTGAAATGTCAGTGGAACTGAGAGATCCGTGCACACCCCCTTCCATAGGCAGCTGACTCTGCAAAGGAAGAGAAAGAGGCAGACCCTGGTACCAGGAGCCACCCAGAGGAAATTCCCCTTCCCATACCCCCTTATCAGAGGCAAAGTGCTTGGTGTGGGGGGGCCCGAGGGCAGAGTACCACTGGGGGCAGAGGGTAGGAGTAGCTCTGGCTGCTTTATCCTGGAAGCAAATGCATGGGGGCAGGATAGGAAGCACTGAACTAAGAGGCGAGGATTCTAGTCCCAACTCCCCTTTTAACTGGCTGCATGTCAAGAGGCAACTAAACTAACCCCTTTGGGTGCCAATTCCAGAATCTATAAATTGGGGATATTGTCTGTATCATGGGGCATAGTAAGATAAAATATGTGTGTGTAAGAACTTAGTAAACTTATGCTACACAAAGGAACATGATCTTCATTCATTTAAAAAATACTTACTCATCACTTACTGTGTGCCAGCAATGTTCTGGGAACTGGGGATAGGGACAGTGAACAGGACAGCGAGGACCTGTTCCCATGGAGCTGACATTCTAGGGAGGGAGACACGTAAACAAGTGATAACATATCAAGCGATATATCAGTCAGAATAGGCAAGTTCACGCTGCCATCAGTGGCTTAAAGCCACTAAGAATCATTTCACACTCACACTACACTCTATATATTCTTGGAGGAGATCCCTGCAGAGGGTTCTGCTCTATGTTGTCCTAATTTGAGGACCCAAGCGGAAAGAGGCTCTTGGTCTCCAACTTCCACAAATAGGAACATGGCAAATTGCAAACCCCAAATCCCCCAACCCCAGCCCTGGGAGGGATACAGGACCCTTCTGTACTATTTTACTTCCCATCAGTAAGTCACCAGCCACATTCATCTTCTCCAGGGTGCAGGGAAAGGCAGTCCTACCTCATGCCAGAAGTTGGAAATGAGGGGTATTTGACAGAAAGCACCATGGCCACTACGGATAGATTCACGGATAAGTACCATGAAGAAAAATCAAGTGGTGAAGGAGATTGGGTGAGTGGGTATGAGAGAAGGGGAAGGGCCCTCTGCAGGGGCAGCATGAGAGCAGAGTTCTACATGAAGTCAGGGAGCTATCCAGCAGGAAGAGCACATGCTCAGGAGGGAGGAGTAAATGCCCTGGGGCAGGTGGAGAGCAAGGAGACTGGAGCAGAGTGGAAGAGAGATGGCCCTTCAGAGAGGAGAGCATATGGACACGGTTGGCCTTTCTCAAGTGAGATAAGACATTGCCACATGGTAGCTGTGGGCAAGCAGTTCCCTCAGTTAATAAATGCACAGTCTCTAGAGCCAGAATGTCTGGGCCCAAGGCCCAGCTATACCCCCTACTAGCCAAATGACCTTGGGCCAGTCACTTGACCTCTCGTGGCCTCAGTTTCCTTTCAGTAAACTGAGGGGAATAAGAGGGCCTGCCTCCCAGGTTTATAGTGATGATGAAGTGCTTAGAACAGGGCCCCGCATTTTGCAAGTCCTTGGAAACACTGGCTATGATCACGACCACTTTCTGCCCTAAAATGGGGAAGTCCTTCCCTTCCACTTGTGCCCTGCTTCTGGTTCCCATCTCTAAGATGTGGCTTCTGGATCTTCCCTCTCTTGAATCGCTCCCCATCTCTGGTCCTCATAAGCCTCTCTGAGCCTCAGCTTCCACATCAGCTAAATGGAACCAATCCTCACCACCCATCTAGGCCGTGGGTGGGGAGGTGGTACCTGAACACCACCCTGGATGGGAGGGGCACCCATCTGAACTCACAGGTGAGCACAGCCTCTCCCAGAGCCTGCCCCAGGCGGCAGGTGGGCGCTGCCTGCATGACAGCGAGGCAGGTTCCCAGCCACCCACACTCTCTTCCCCCCACCCTGGGGGGCTGGAGAGACTGTTGCTTCCCATTTGTCTCCCCACCACCCCAGCTCTGGCAGCCAACTCTCTAGCTGGCATGAGCTGGCACCTTACCCAGGAGGGGAGAGCAGCTGCAGAGATGGTGGGAGAATTCCTCCCGCTGCTGGATTTGTAAAACAATTGATTAAAGACAATGCAATTAATTATTCCTTGATGAAATAGTGAAAATTACCCAAGAAAATGAAGATTTCAGCAGCAGAACATTAAATCCCTCTAATTATATCATTTCTGAAAAAGGGGGAGGGGGATAAAGAGGATGGAAGTGGTGGGACAGAGGGAGGAAAAGAAATGTAAAAACAGATGGGGTGACCCTGGCCCGCGCAGGCAGTAGGGACGGGGAGGACGGATGGGCCAGCACCCTGGGCCCGCGCAGGCAGTAGGGACAGGGAGGACGGTTGGGCCACCACCCTGGGCCCGAGCAGGCAGTAGGGACAGGGAGGACGGTTGGGCCACCACCCTGGGCCCGCGCAGGCAGTAGGGACAGGGAGGACGGTTGGGCCACCACCCTGGGCCCGCGCAGGCAGTAGGGACAGGGAGGACGGTTGGGCCACCACCCTGGGCCCGAGCAGGCAGTAGGGATGGGGAGGATGGATGGGCCAGCACCCTGGGCCTTGACCATATTGGTCAAAGGGAAAATCTGAGTAGCAGAGCGCTCTGCAGGGGCTGGGAAGCAGCCTGGGGAGCCAGACACTAGCATGTGTGCCTTGGATGCATTAGTTCATTGTCCTCACATGGAATGCTGCTGCCTTATCACGTCTTTACATATGCTAGGAAGAGGCTCAGAGAGGTCATGTGACTTGCCCAAGGATGCACAGCTAGTAATTAACGAAGACAGGGTTGTACCTCCGGTCTGACTCTAGCACCTGTACGTTTCCAACCCCACCTGCTGGAGTCTATAGTAGTAGGCACTGGAAATGCTCTTTGCAGCAGCTGATCTGACCACTAACTCCCTGCAGGGCTTCATGGCCCACTGAACCTCAGGGCTGGGTGTAGGGGAATAAGTAGCTGCCAGATATTGACATCTCTGCCAATCACAACTGGCCTGAGGTCCTCTGCGGAGGGATCTTTCTAGCCCTCCACCCTCTCTGATCCCTCTGGATGTGATTTTGAAGGCCTGGGAAGGGTAGTATGAGGGACTTGCTATGGGCATGGCCCTGTCATCTCTCCCTGGGAGCCCAGGTGCTCCACTGAGCCCAGAACGAGCAAGATAACAGCCTGGATTCTGATATGGTTCTGCAGCCTTGGGCAAGTTCCCTTGCTTCCCTGGGCCTCAATCTCCCTATCTGTAACAGGGGATATGGGACCAGTGGATATATTGGTCCACTTGAAGTTGCTGTGCTTAGCCTTGCCCCAGCTCCAAGGGTGAACTCAGTTCCAAGAAGCCAAAATCATCTCTAGAGGGGAGAGATGGAAGAAGAGGGACAGGGAAGCCCCAGAGCCCATGGACATGGGCTGGGCTGAAAGGCACAAAGAGAGAGCAAGGAGCCCTGTAGGTCCAGTGGATAGGAAGAGACTCGAGGGATCCCCGGATCCCTCCCAGCCAAGCTGAGTCCAGGTAGGGATTGGAGGGTGGGGTGAGAGGAAGAAAAGTCCTGTTGCCATCAGGACACCAATCAAGGGGACCCGTTTACTGGAATGGCTGGGCCTGGCAGGTCCTACAGCGGAAGATGTTTGATTAATTTCTCAACACTGCTGAGATTCTTTTTTAGAGCTGCCTCTGGGCCTTCCTTGCTCCTGGACCATATCTGGACATATCCCATAATTTTTCTGGATACTCTCAGGCACTATCAGTGCCAATTTTATGAGTTAATTTTCCAATCTAATCTAGCATCACAGCTTCAATTTCTCACTTGATTTAAAGATTCATCCTTTCCCTCTCCAGCCCAGTCCTGACCCAGGCTCAGACACCTGCGATGGGGATGGGAGGCCTGATCCTCCAGGAAGACGGGGACTTACAGGTAGGTCCTCTCTATGGACCACTTCCTATGGGTTTTTGGAGTCCCCCCTGGGATCCTTCAACCAGTATTTCCCTGACAATGGGCTGCATATGATACCTCACAACTTTCCCCAGCTCCTGTTCTGGGGTTTCATCCCACCCACTATCCAAGAGGTCACCTCCCCTTGGAAGGCAGTGTGCCTTGCTATGGCTACTCAGACCCACAGAAGAAACTGGGCCTGCCAGACACTCTCCCTGACCACCATAGACAGTTCCAATCCCCATCCACTTCTAGATTATCCTCAAGCCAGGTCAAGCCTCAGCCACTGGGCCTACCCAAATTCTAGGAGACATATGTCAGCTTTTCCAAATGTTTCTCCTGAAGCACGACCCCTCACCCAGTTAAGGTGGGAGTGAGGGCACACCTCCCCCTGCAAAGGACTCCTCGTTGCCCACCTCCTCCTCCACCCCACATCACTGTCCTCCCTTTATGGAGCATGGAAGTGGGTACTGAGGGTCACAGAAACAGCTTGTGGTCCCCTTGTAAGGCATGAAGAGATCTCTATCTCAATTTAAAATGTGGGGGTTCTTGGCACCAGCTACTCTCATAAGCATTCTAAGTGATCAGTGCCCATTTGGACATCCCGTTATGCAAGCAAGCCCCTGCTCCTCTGGCTAGCTCCCACTCATTTGGCCACATCCCCATCCCTGTCACCTACCCAGGTGCAGCCCCAGCCGTCCTCCCTGTGGCGGGACACAATAGCCTCATGTCTGTTATCCAGCAGCACCTTCACTCCAGCCATCCTATGGTGCCTGGACCAAGGGAGTATGGTCCCAAGTAGACTGGCTGCAGGGCCACGTCCCAAACCCAAGCCCCAGCTTACAGAACAGGGCTCGTTCCATCAGCACAAACCCTGGCCGTCATCTCTCTTGCAGGGATGAGCTGATTGATGGGAGCTGCGGCAGGGAGGAATCCCTTCCACTCTGAGGCAACAGTGGGGGCTCCCACAAAAGCAAGGTTGGAAGCCAGATGGACCTGGGTTTGAATCCCTGTGCCCCCACTTTCTAGCTGGCTGATTTGAGGCAAGTCATCTCATATGTCTGAACCTCAGTTTCCCCTCTGTTGAAATAGGTATGATGATACTGAACCCACAGGATTGCTGGCAAGGGATGCGGTCCTAGCCAGGTGCTGGCACAAAGCAGGTTAGGTTTCTGAGGACCACTGCCTTAAAATCAGGACACTGGGGTTCCAGTCCAAGCCCAGAGACCAATTTTCTGCTGAACTTGATCTTAAACTTCCCATTTGTTCAAGGAAAGAAAGGCTGTGATGTGCTGAGGCAGACAGAGGTGGCCTGAGGGGCAGAGAAGAGGTCCCTGGAAGAGAGTCTTTACAACTTGGAGGTGGAGGGTGGGCACAGCCCAGATGGGAAGGACTGTTCCTCCCACCCATCTGCTCCCAGGCCCCTCCCCCCAGGGATGGCACTCTAGCCCCTCCCCCAGCTCCCAGCACAGATGGCAGGAAGGAAATGCCAAGGCATGGAGGCAGGGAGGGGCCAACCAGCCCCCGGAGGCTCCAGCCTTTGCCAAGCTTCCCACAGGAGGAGAAACAAGCCCCCTCCCTTGCCCATGGCACTAGCCCTCCAAGAGCCACAGCCCACTGATGCCCTGGTGGCTTGCATCCCGTTGTCATGGTAACTAGGACTAGCTGATGTGCTGACAGGCAGACCAGGAACTGCTGCCACATGAATCACTTGAACTTGATGTGACAGACACAGGCGGGCAGCCTGCACAGTGGTGCAGGGAGGTGGTGCCCTGTGGGCAGTGGAAGCGCAGGCTGAATTCCTGGCCATGACAGGTTTAGGGTCCCAGAAGCCTGTGAAAGCCTAGAAGTCCCTATTAAATGTGAGACCCCTTGGACCAGCCATGAGTCTTCTCCAATCCCCCATTTCCTCATTTATAAAATCAGGAGAATGGACTGGGTGGTAAAGATCAAATAAAATAACAAGCATGGGCTTGCTTTGTAAATTCAAACATGACACAAATGTTGGCTGTCTGGGAAAGGTCAAAGTCTCTGTCCTCACACAGACAGGCGTCAGTCTCCATTCTGCCATTTGCTGGTTCTGTGCCAGCCCCAACGTTCTGTTCTGTAGAATGGGGATATTACTGCCTCCCTCACTGGATTCAACTTTTCACTCAGCCGTTTAATAAATATTTATCAAATCCACTATGCATCAAGCACTGTATTAGGTCCTAGGGACACATTAGTAAACAAGGCAGACCCATTTCTGCCCTCCCTGAGCCTCCATTCCAGTGGGAGGGGCAGACTGAACCCAAACAAAGTGCCCAGACAAACAAATATCCCAGATCGTGATGATACTGTGAGGAACACCAATGGGGAACTGGATGCAGAGTAATGGGACAAGGGCTTATTCTAGAAAGGATAATCAGGATGGGCTTTATGTGAAGGTGACATCTCAGCGGAGACCTAAGTGATGAGAAAGAGCTGTGAAAGTGAAAATGAGAGCTCCAGGCCCAGGGAACAGCAGGGCAGGCGTCCTAAAATGTGTGTGAAGTAAGGAGAAAGACCACTGTGGCTAAAGCAGGGCAATAGATGTATGTGAGCTGGTGATTTTATTCCAAGGGCAGTTGGAGTGGAAAGCCAAGGAGCTTTAAGAGAAGAAGCAAAATGATTGGATTTCCATGCACCTGCTAAGGACACTTTTGCTGTCAAGTGGAGAATGGGTCTTCTGGGGTCAGTCCAGGTAAAAGTCAGCTGCAGAAGTCTAGAACAGAAAGGAAGATGGTATGAACCCAGGGGTAGAAGTAGGGATGTAGAGAAGGGGATACATTTGAGGTAATTTAGGGAGATAGAAGTGCCAGGACTAAAATGAAATAATGTGTAAGGGGGAGTGCCTCTCTCATAAGATCAAGTAAAGAGTAGATAGGTAATACATGTAAAACACCTGCTACAGAGCCTGGCACGTGCATTTTCAATAGGGTTATCTACTATTTTCATTACTACTGCAAAGCAAGGGATAAATCAAGGAGAGCTCCCTTAACTTTTGAGTGCCTATGAGAGAACAGTCTCAAATGCAAAAGGCTTTAATCTGTGGTCAGTGATTCCTCTCTGGGCAACAGTAATAGAAGCTCTACTTTCTGACCATCTCTCCATACTAGGCACTCTGCTAGGTACTTTACTTACATTATTTCATTTTTGTCCACACAGAAATGATTTGAGACAGTGTATCAGTCAGCTTTTGCTGCATAACAAAGCATCCCAACATTTATGGCTTAAAACAACACCCACTTATTAAGCTCATGACTCTATGGTTTGGAAATTCAGCTGGACTGTTCTTCTGGTCTTGGCTGGGCTCACTCGTGCACCTGCAGTCAGCTAGCTGCTAGTCAGTTAGGTGGCCACACTACTGGGATTTGCCTGGCTGTGATCTGGGCGGTGGAGTGACTGAGCCATGTGTCATGCTTCATCCAGCAGGACAGCCCAAGCTTTTTCACACAGCAGCTGGGCAGGGTTCCAAGAGAACACATGCAAGTGTGCAAGGCCTCTGGAAGCTTAGGTTCAGAACTGACACTTCTAGAACATTCTGTTAGCCAAAATAAGTCACAAAGCTATCGTAAATTCAAGGGGATGGGAGAAGCTGAAAAGTTATATTGCCATGGGGCATGCTCAGAGAGAGGTGATTTGCGGCTAATTTTTAAATCCACCCAATAGGTACTAGTATTATTGCCATTTTATATTTGAGAAAATTGAGATTCAAAGAGGTAAAAATATCTTGTCCAAATTAGTCTACTAGTAAGTGGCAGAGTCAGGATTTGAACTCTGCCATTCGAACTCATCCTCTCAAGGGAAGTGAGCAGGGCCTTTGTCTGGCACAGTCCCAAAGAGCCCAATCTAACAGGCACCAGAGAGCATGGCTGAGATGAAGGTGAAGAGGAGCAGATAAAAAGTTAAGTCTGAGGCAGGTCAGGACCAGAGGATTCAGACAGAGCCAGTGGCCATGCCAAGGGTGCCAATTTTGTGACATGGACTGCAGCCTGCCCCACAAAACCACAAAACTCAACTGGACAGGCCAGAGCTTACCCTCTCCCAGGCAGAAACCTTGCCCGAGCCTCCTGCTGGCAGAGGCCCAACATGAACCCGTGGCAAGGGAGCTGCCTCTGGTGTCGGTGACTGAGCTCCCAGACCATGGGTGGTGACAGGGCCAGCCAAAAGATCAAAGAGGTGTCGAGGTGAAAGAAAAGATCTGTCCTCTCAAAACCACTTTGAGATCATTTCTGCCCATACCAAGGGTGAGCAGAGGGGTACTGAGCTGGGCTGGGACTGCCCCACCTCCTCACCTCCACTGTGACCGGCCCCTCCCCCTGCAGAGACGCCAGAGCCAGGAGCACAGCTGTGCCCAGCCAAGCTGCCGGGTGCCAAGACGGGCCTGGCGGGCTCGCTCTCATCTGTCTCTCTTTAGCAGGAACAAATGGGAATGAGGGAATCAATTAACAAGGCTCCTTAGCCAAATGACTGCTGCTCCTGCCTTCCCCAGCCTGTTAACCCTTCGCCTCCAGGGCTGGGAAGGGCTGCCCCAGCTGGCCGACCATGCTACGAGCTCCCCGAAGCCCCCAGCTGGATGCTGTGTTCCTTGCTTGTCTATGCCAAATGCCAGTGGCAGCTGCCAAACCAGAAACACAGACACCTCCATTCCGCCTCAGCAGAATTTGGGGTCAGTCTCAAGAGGTACTCAGGGGCTCTGGTCCACAGAGCAGGCCTGGCTTTTCCTCTCTCCCCAGAGACCTGGGGCCCTCTTTGGGATCAATAAGCCCTGAACAGAAACCACAGGGCTTCAGGGCTTCAGACTGGAAGGGTGGTCATGGTCAAGCCCCATTGGGTCAAGGCAGGAAGCATCAGGCCCCATTCAGTAAGTCCTCACAGCTCTTACTTCGGGAGCAAATGGTCAGTGCTAAGAATTCTCTGAGGAATGCAGAAAGGCAGCTGTGGGGGCCAAGAAGTCTTGGATGGTCAGGAGCCCTGGGTTCCAATCCCAGATCAACAGTGGACAAAGGGCCTGATGACATTTTGAATGATTAATCAATAGACCACTCTATCTTCTACCTACTGTCACCAAATGTCTTAAATTTTTCTCCAAGGGTCTGTGCCCCAGCACTGGCAGTTGGGCTTCAGTCCTGAGCTGCTGTGTTTCACAACCCAGAGGGTGACACTTAGAGCCTGCTCCACCGTATGTGGTGACACTGAGTTCACCTCTGCATTGGACATGAGAAAGGCATGTACTCTTAGCCTTTTACAATCAAAAGATACTGTTCTAAGACCAAAAACAATTGGATGCAGCTTGCATGGAGAGAGCCACCCAGCCCCACTCCCTAGACTGGAAAAAAGACTCCAAAGCCTGGGAAGAAAGTGGTGAAAGGGACCAGAGAGGATCAGTCAGCAGGAAGGACCACCCGTGCAGCACCCCGACTGGTAAGGGAGCTCTGTGCCCAGGCAGGCTCTGAGACGTATGCCAGTGAATCCCTCTATTCATTCATTTCACAAATGGACAGTGAGTGCCTTCTGGGCACAGTGAACAAGCAGCAGGGGCCCTGACCTTGGGCAGTGTGAGGACGAGGACCACTCAGTGACCACGGTCAGCCATCACTCACAGACTGCCCAGCAGCAGTGATGCTGCTGTGAGCCCCCTGGGTGACAGTGGGCCCTAGGCAGGCAGAGGGGGTGGAGGGATGGAGGAGAGACTTGAAGGTGGAACTAGGTGGAACCAGCTGGAGACTGCCCAGTAGGCCGAGGGCATGCTGAAGCCCCCAAGCTGTGCATTACAGGCAGGTTATGGCCAGACTCCCCTCCCGTCTTGTGCATCTGCCAGCTTCCCTTCTCCCACTGCAGAAGATCTGGGCTGCTGAAAACTCCAGAGCTTCACCTTGGCCCCAGAGTCAAACTCTCAAGCAAGGTCTCTGATTAGCCCAATTTGAATCATCTGTCGATCACTGAGCCAATCAATACTGCCCAGGAGGGCGGGATCTGTAAAAGATGGCAGCTTCCATTCCAAAAGCAGAGTTAGCTTGGGGGAAATGGTTTCCTGAAGACGACACCACCACACTGACCTTGGGCATGTGGAGATATATTGAGCCTCGCTTTTCTGACCTGTAACATGGAGCTCATAAGAGTGCCACCTCCACTGGGCTGTCTTGAAAACTAAAGGCCACTCAGATGGGAGTGCTTGGCACACAACAGGTACTGAAGAAATGGGAGCCAAGTTTGACTTGGGACCTTTTTGGCCTTAGTCACCCCCTCCCAAAAATGGGACAGTGTCCTGGTTAACCTCCCCAGCTCTGATGCCCCAGGATCCCGCGACCCAGAGCCTCCATGCAGGTGTGAGTGACAAAGACCCTCCTTTCAGCAGTCAAGAGCCCCTTCTATTCCTTAGGACTGGGGAACTCCTCGTGCTGCTCACTCCTGCCTCCAAATGACTGCCCCAACCCCTCTGAATCTCTGCCTGGTGTACTGGGCAAGAGCCCATTCAGGCCTGTGGACAACCAGAGTTCAGATCCCAGTTCTGTCACTTACAGACTATATGATCTTGGCCAGGCGCTTTAATTCCTCTGTGCCTCAGTTTCCTCATCTGTAACAATGGGGTTGATAATAAGAGGCCTTCCCTCTTGCAGTCATTGTATATGTGACCCCAGCACATAGCAAACAGCACGTGAGCATTAGCTATTTGCATTATCCGCTGCTGGCCCCTTCTTCGCTCTGTTGAGGAAATAGCCCGGATGGGTGACAGTGAGCTGAGCACTGGGGACAGAGCAGTGCACCAGACTGACTGCCACCGCCCCTGTCCTCCTGGAGCGCCCCGCCTTCTAGAGCATTCTCATCAACAGGCCATTTCAGTGCCGCATGACCAGGGCCACTTTCTAGGGAAACCTCGGGCTGTGCAGGCATAGGAGGGGCCCAGCCCCACAGAAGGAAGGCCAAGGGCAGGCTACCAGAGCAGGTGATGACTGGAAGACAGTGTGTGTGAGCTGGGTGAAGCTCAGGGTGGAAGTCCAAACAGCGGGGCCAACGGTACAAGAAACTCAACCATGCTGGCTGGACGGCAGCAGCTGGTCTCTGTCAGTACTGACAGGGTGAGCAAGAGGACATCTGGGGTGTGGTGGCTGCACCCCAGGCAGATTGTGGAACCTCAGGGTCTGCCTATTACCAGGCATTGTGCCTAGGTGCGACTTTGTGTGATTGACTGGGCTGTGCATGGAATGGTGTGTTTGTGGGTTTGTTCCTGTGTGTGAGGGTGTGAAATAGTGTGAATTTGGAAAGGGGTGGGGAGCTTGGTATGCTGGTTTGAGACAGTTTAGGGTGTGACCACTATGGATGAAGTTATGTGTATGTGATTGTGTGTCCACGGGTGTCCCTCAGCTGTAGAAATGTGTCTGTGACTAAGAGTGTCTGTCTGCTGTGCATATGTGTATATATCTATGTGCATGTTTGTATCTATGTGCATTGTATGTCTTTGTGTAGGGGTGTGTGTGACACATGTGTACTGCTGTCTGTGGAGTCAGGGCAATGAGTCACTTCTCTTCAGACCCTGCTGCAGAACACACACACACACACACACACACACACTTGGGGCTGGGAGGGGTGGCTGCCTGTAGCTTCCACAGCCAGTCAGAACTTGCTAATTTGCATGTTAATGAAGCTTAGGGAGCTCTCCAGCTCGAGACTGACAGGAGCCCCCGCAGCCCCCCTACATCCTCCTTGACAAGCCTGGGAGGGGGAGTGGGGAGGGCTGAGAACCGGCTGAGGGAAGAAGAGGCGGTGGAGGCTCTGGGCTGAAGCTCCCCTTTTTCTCTCTCTTTCCACCCCTGTGCAGGCCCCAGGCCCCCACCACATGGCTGCCTGCCCCCTTGGTCTCCTGGCACTCTCCCTCCTGGTCTGGCTAAGGGAGAAGGGGCTGGGGGAGAGGCCTGGAGTGACAGCAGGAGAAGCTGCTCAGGGACCCCCATGAGGTGAGGCTGGGCCGCCCACCCCCACCCCTACATGGAGCACCCACCAAGCCACCCACAGGCACCCACCCTGGGGCAGGAGCTCCGAGAAAGGCAGCTGAGAGCAAGTTGGTTCCAACTCAACCCCTAGGACCTCCCTCCTGCCCCCAGGCCAAGCCTCCACTTAGCAAAGAGGGCCACAGGAGCGCTTTACCCTGTACCCCGAGAAGAGGGCTCAACATGTGTGGGATCAGGGCTCCCACATCTGCCCACTGCCACTTGGTCTGCCTAGGAAGGGAAAGATGAGGACAAGGTAGGGGCCAGGGCCTGGGATGGGGACTCTAGAGATGAAATGTGTGGGGAGACTGGGGTAGAAATGGAGAGTGCTGGCCCCGAGGGCCGTGTTCCCAGGGAGGGAGGGTGGGTGGCTGGAGCGAGGATGCAGCTCGATCAACAGGTCCCCAGTTGTGCATCTGCCTCATGCTCACGCCTATCCAAATTCTTGTCTGGTCCCTGAATGCTTCACCCTTCCCATCCCCCCACACCTCTCGTGCCCCATCCCCTCCTCCCCTTCCTTCCTTTCTCAGCCACATCCCACCGGAGGCTGGGCTCTCCGGGGAGCCCTCAGCAGCCAGCTCCTAAAAGCACTGTCTGGTTTTGTCTCAGAGGTGTGTCCCCTGCCTTGGCAGAGACTGGCTCCTCTCTCAGCCTGGCCCCCACCAGCCCCACGGCCACACATCCACACATTTCCTTCTCCCCCATCTCTCTCTGCCCTGAGCCTGGCCCCCTGTCTCCCTGTCTCTCCCTGGACCTGGGTCGCTATCTCTCCCTCCTTCTTTCCTCCAAATGCTCAAATAACCATATCCTCTCTCTCCCTCCCTCCCTCTCTCTCCCTTGTCCTCTACGTCCTGCTCACCCACCCCTGCCCCTGCCCCTGCCCCATCCCTGCCCCAGGCCTGGCCCCCAGATGTGCCCTCACTGGTGCTGGAAGGCAGAGCGGTGAGGGCCTGCAGCCTCTGGGTCCCTGCAGGTGAGAGGAGGGCCAGGCAGTTGCTGGTGTTAATTGCAGGGAGGATGTCTGGCAGAAATAAGGTGGTTTTTCTGCTTCAGTGACGACTGTTACAATCAAATTGTCCACAGACAATTAGCGGAGTGGGAGAAATAAGAATTAGATTTCTAATTATTTTCCCAGTAAAAGCCACCCTGGACCCCGTGGGTGAGGGGGAAGGGCTTTTTAGCAGCGCCAACAGGCGCTTTTGTGGGTCTAGCTCCCCAGGGCAGGGGGAGCCCCAAGCAGGAGGAAGGGAAGAGGCAAGCCTTGTTAAGCCTCAGGGTTCTGGAAAGAGCAGGGAGTCAAGCTCCACCTCCAGCAGAGGGTAGACCTAGCTCACAAATGCACTCCGAGTGCCCAGGCCTAGAGGTGGCCTGCACCCCTGCACACAGGAGGCCCCAGGCACGTGCCACACATGATCATGCTCCCGCTGTCGCATTTGCACACACATCACACATGCTCACACACCCACACACCCTTTCTGGGGCAGCCAGCATGTCCCCACGTGAACTGAGGCGAAGCTCCCGGCCGCGCCCACCAGCGCTGTGCAGAGGGAGGCAGCTGCAGCCCAGCTGTGGGGTCGGGGTGGGTGAGGGGAGCTCTTGGAGACCCAGCTGGGAGTCAGGCAGGAGAGGCAGTCAGCTGCATCTTGGGCTCCAGGCCACCTTCCTACCTCTGGGCCAGATGGCTGTCCTTGGCAGGACGGAGGTCACCTGCCTGGAGGTGGCAAGAGCCTCTACATGTATTGCTCTCCCCCTCTCCCGCTGCCCTTCATTCAGCACCGGTGACTGGGGCCCTGGGATGGTGTCCCTGCCCACCTTCCCCCACCTTCTCTTTCCTTCTCTCCCACCCCCATCTCTCTGTCTCTGCCTCTCTGACTCTCTCTGTCTCTCCCTGGGTCTTTGGGTCTTCATCTCTCTGGGCCTGGGTCTTCCGGCCCTAGTGCTGGGCTATGTAAATGTGGTATTTCCCTCTCATCAGTGGGGCTGCCTGCTTGGCTCACATTTAATTTGATCCGTGGCAGCGCCTCTGCGGAGCCACTCATCAAAGTGGGAAGGCAATTTTCGGTGAATGTCAGGGTGGCCTAGGCCCCACGGGGTGACCAGGGCCTGGAGCTGGGGCCAGGAGGGGTGGGGGGCGGGGGCCTGGCTTCAACCTTTGTCTCCCTCAGGGCCTATCTATACTGGGGGCCCAATGCCTGCTGGGTGGCCAGAGGCCTGGGCTGCCCCAGTGAAAACCAGGCTCCCCTCGGCCCAGGATCAGCAGACTTAGCTGGGGGATGTAGCTTTGCTCCTGCAATGGAGAAAGGGCTTGGCAGGACCGTCTCTGGTTCCCAGGCCACAGAAAGCAAGGGGCTTGGACGTCTGCACGGCTACAGTCAGATGAACGTCTGGGCTAGGCTTCTCTTTGGGTTTGGGAGAGGCTCTGAGCTTGGGGCTCGCTCTGGGTCCTCTGAGAAAAGCACATACTCTTTCCACAGGCCCTCTCTGGAGGGGTACTCCCCTAAGCCTCAGCCCAGCCTTACCCTCCCCTCTCTGTCTTTTTCTCCCTCTGTGTCTTTATTTCTCTGATTATCTTCGTATGTCTCCACCTCACTCTGCTTCTTTATTCAACCTCATCCCTTTACTCCCCACCTCTCCATCTTTCGGTATCTTATTCCCACACCCCCATCCCCACCACATCCTTGGTCCCCCTGGGACTCTCTAGCCTCAGCTACTTGTCTATAGTGCCCCAAAGGCCCACCTATGACTGACCTTCTAGATAAATCCCTACTTCCCCACGCACAGCCCTGGCTTCCTCCCCACTGCCCCCAACTGTCCAGGGATCCCCTGAATCTTTGATATCTCCCTCCCTGCTGGCTCCTTCCCATCAACTGTCCACACATTCAAGTCTCTCCCTCCTTAAAAAACAATAATAATAAAATCATTTTTAATAAATACTGACCCTTGACAGCCCAACCTCTTTCCCTCACAGCCATTTCTCACCTTGCCCTCTAGGGAAGTTTCCGGGACAATTATCTACACTTGCCCCTTGACCCTCTCCAATCTGGCTTCTGTACCCATCATGCCCTGGAAACAATCCTGGCTAAGGAAACCAGCAATCTTCTTGTCATTAGCCCAATAGTTACACCTCATCTGGATGCCGGGGCAGTGTCCGGCACAACTGCCCTCCCCTCTCTTCTTGACTCTCCCTTGTTCCTACGACGCCCCTTGGCTTTGCCCCACCCCTCTTGCTCTTACTCCTACTTTTTTGGACTCTCCTCAGCCCTCGCCTCATGAGGCTGCTCTCCAGAGCTCTGTTCCCGGATTCCTTTCTCCATCACCCTGGCTGATGCTCCATGCCAAGGCTTCAGCCCCCTCCTGTGTGCCTGCACCTCTGATCTGCCACTCCAGCCAGCTCTTTCTCCTGAGCTTGGGACCTGACTATCCGCTGCGGCCCAGCCCCTTCCCTGCATGTTCTATGGCTATCTCAAACCTAACAGGGCCCAAACCAAGCTTTTCCTCTGACCCCACAGCCTCCGCCTCTTCTGAGGTTCTCCAACTTGATGACGGGCACCTCCATCTCCAAGTTTCCCAAGCCAGAAACCTAGAATTCAAACAGGAGCCCCCCACTTCCACATTCACATGGGAGGTGATGACGGCCTGCAGATCCATCAGTTCCGCTTCCAAAATATTTCTTGTTCCCTAAGGCCTTGAAAGCCCACCCTTACCTTCCCCATCCTCCCTGCTCGACGCCTGCTCAAGCAAGAATATTCTCACTGTTCCTCGGAGGCTTCTCGTGTTTTTCTACCTATGAGTGTTTGCTCGCTCTTTGTCACCACCAGAAACACTCTCTTTCTCTTCTTTGTCCAAATCCATCTTGCCCCCGTCTTCAAAACCTAACTCCAGCCCCTCCCCACCTCCCACCGGGAAGCCTCTCCTCTAGACCCCTACTGGCAGGACCTCCTCTCACCCTGAGCTCCTGGGCCCTTCCTGTCTGTTCCATGCCTAGACACAGAGTCACCTGACCCTTTCTCACAGACATAGACTCCTACATTCCCCAGGCTCCTTTTTTGGTAAGTGGGGCATGTGACTGTGCCTGGCCAATGAGGTGTGGGCAGAGGTGAAATGACCCCTTCCTGCCCAAAGCGGACAAGATCTGCTACATGACCTTCCAGATACTACAGCAACCAAGATAGCCTCTTTGGAAGTGGTGGACCTTCAAGATCAAAGCAGCATGGAAAGCTGAGTCACCCTGAAGGACAGCAGCCCTGAGAGATGACTGAACCTGCAGTACACCTTGCATAAGCAAACAATCAACTTTTGTTGTGTCCATCCATTGAGATCAGGAGTTGATGGCACCACAGCACAGCCTCTCCTGTCCTGACTAATACAGCCCTCTCTGAGTGCTGTTTCCCCATCGCTAGCCTGCGGATAACCACCTGCTCCTCACAGGGTGATCGTGATTGATTATTAAACTGTCCACCCTCCGTTCCCGAGTGCCTACTGCAGGTCAGGCTCGCTGTGAAATACCTCATGACATGCCCAGCCAGGTGTTATGAAATGAATGTTTGTGTCCCCCCAAACACATATGTTGAAGCCCTAATCCCCAGTATGATGGCGTTTGGAGGTGGGACCTTTGAGGGAGCCTTAAGTTTAGATGAAGTCATAAGGGTAGAACCCCCACAATGGGCTTCATGCCCCTAAGACAAAATGAAGGGACCAAAGCATCCTCCCTCTCTGTCATGGAAGGAAACAGTGCCAAGATGGTCATCAGCTGGCCAGGGAGGGTTCTCACCAGGAGCCAAATCTACAGACACCTTAATCTTGGACTTCCCAGCTTCCAGAGCTGTGAGAAACCAACGTTTGTTGTTAAAGGCCCCCAGTCTGTGGCATTTTGTTATAGCAGCCTGAGCAGACTAAGACAGCAGGTCTCCATGTATCACAGAGATAAGGAGATAGCTACATTCAGTTGCTCAGGTTGGGTACTGAATAATTCTGGGGGGAGGTGCACTGACAAAGATTACAAGGTGGAGGTTACCCCCTAGATTTGTAGGCTATGGTACCCCTGCCATACTCCCACTCCCCATTCTATTTGGAACACATTGATAAACATGGAGACTGATTGTTGCTCTGAGAGAGAGAATGGGGACAGGCGTTGAAAGGGCATGGGAGAAACAGGAACAGTGATTATAGTATTATATTATTGCCATCATAATACCAGGAAACATTCACATCATGCTGCTATGCCCAAGGTACTGCTCCAAGCACTTTACTCACATTTATTCATTTATTTCTCAAAACCACAGCCCTATGAGGTAAATATCATCATCCCCATTTTATAGATGAGGAAACGGAGGCAGAGATAAGGTAAGTAAGTTATCCAACATCATATGGCTTAAAAAGAGCAAAGCGCCAGATTTGAATCTGGGCAGTTTGGCTTCAGAATTGCTCTTAACCCCTCCATGTGGGGCTCCTCCCCAGCCCAGCCCCTGGCCTGGATTTGAGCTCCCAGAGTTTAGGAGAGGGCAGAAGCTGAAGAAATGGATTTCATGAGAGTGTCTGAGAGATGATATGCACAGCTCAGTTCTTCAGGACCCAGATGATAAAAGCACAGAGCTGAGCAGGAACACGGTCCCCTCCACCCTCTTCCCTCCCATCCTCCACCCCTCACCCTGCTGCCTTGGCCTTGATACAGACCCAGAACTACTCTGGAAGCCGAAGGGCGGGGGATTTGGGAAACACCCAGAGGCCACCACTTGGCCTAGCCTTGATATTTTACGGTGCAGGGGATGGTGGGGAGGATTCTCCAAACATGTCCAAGGGTGGCGATGTGCATAGGCAGGAGTTTGGGCAGGACCAGGATGGAAGAATGGGTGGGCTTTTATAATGAAAGACAGGTTTGTGGGTCCCTGAGAGACCCCCACCTCGGGAGGCTGCCAGAAACAGTGGAGATTTTGAGAGGAGGGGTCTGAAGCCCTCCAGTGAGCATGTGGGGACCCAGAGCCTGAATCATTTGGGCATAACAATAAATGCAAATGTGACCTCATTTGTGCTCACAGGTTCTTCAGCTCTGTGACACATTATGCCACAGACAGTAACTCATTTAATTCTTACATCAACCCACTTTACAGATGAAGAAACCAACGATCAGAGAAGCTGGTTTGCTCAAAGGCGTTCAGCTTTAGATAGCATAGTTGAGCAGACCCCAGGGTCCATGTACTGCCCATAACTCCAGCTACCCACAGAAGCGCCAGCCCTCCTAAGAGAAGTCTCCATGTCCCCAAGGATACTTCCTACTGGAGGCCAGGTGATCCAGGTCTCCTGCAACCTGGCAGAGGTCTGTCTACCAGGGCGAGCCTCTGCCTCACCCGCCCACCCGTGTGCTAGGGACAGAAGGGGGACTTTATGTGCAATCTGCCCGACTCTCCAGAAAGCACTTAGGTTTACGATGTGCATGAAATTGATCGCCAGTTGGCGCAGCCCCCGCTCACTCAGTGCCAGCCAGCGCTGGCAGGAGGCTGCCCCCCACCCCCGGTTTTCAAGGAGCATCAAAGCTGCCTGCCAAGGCCCCTCGTGAGGGTCCTTCTCCACTAACAAGTGCACAGTGGAGGGGGGAGTTCTGCCCAAAGGTCTTTCCACATCGCACATACCCCCGCCCTATGATAGTTAAATAGCTCCATGTTTTACGCCAATTCCAGCCTCTTCTGCTTTCCCTCTAACGAGCTGATGCTTTCAGAGGCCCCACTAATTGGTGTTTGCGCCTCACACACCATGACACTTTGATAGTCACTTAGGACGTGGGTCCGTCCATCACACCCACGGTGCAGGAGGTTGCTCACCTTGCCACACCACAGTGCCCAGGTCTGGGTGTACCTGTTCCCGTGCTCTCACGTAAGAGTACCCATATGCCCTGTTCTATATGGGGAGGACATGTGTCTGCATAGGCACGCATGTGTATAAATGCTCCTTTGAGGGTATTTCTTGTGTACCTATGTTTTATGTCAGTGCATGTGCATGGGTGAACACATAAGAGTGTGCATTTGTGTGTGCACATACTTTCCAGGTGGGTGTCTTTGTGTGCATATGCAATAGAGCTTGTGTGTGTTTATAAATGCACTCATGTGCTTTGCATGTTTGTGCACAGACATCTGGTTGCAGGCAAGCATGTACATATGAATTTTTGCAAGTCTAATGATAAGGTAAATATTCATGTTTGAGTGACCTGTACTGTAGGTGTGTATGCCTAAGTCCAGGGGAGGGTAGACATGTGCATTCTTGTACATGCAGGTGGGACGTGGAGATGAGAGACTCTCTGGTTGTGTTTGTGGCTTGCATGTACTTGGGCATTTGCATATGACATGGAGAAAGGTATAACATAGTAATCAAGGGCCCAAGGGCTTTGGTTCTGAGGCCTGACTCTGCCATTTTCTAGCTGTGTGACTTTAGGATAATCAATTAACCTCTCAAATCATCAGTTTACTCATCTATAAAATGGAGTCAATATAACCATTTATCTCATAGTTATTGTGCAGATCCAATGGGATAATACACACAAACGGCCAGCAGAAATGTGCAAGATGCGGAGATGAGAGCCAAAGTGCAGGAGGGGAGCCCTTCCCTCTCTTCTGGTCCTTTCTTCCCTCCCTCTCCAGAACACCTGATGCTCAGGCCCATTCCCTGGTCTCCACAAGGAGCCAGCTGCCCAGAGAAGCCCCTGTGAGCACTCGGGGAGAGAAGTGGTCGGGCCAGTCACACAGAACAGCTACAACCTCTGAGATCTTTGTTGCATGCCAAGTGAGTTCACACTTGTATTACTTACCCTTGACAGGTGGGAACTGAGGTGCAGAAGTAGTTGCCGAGTTCCTGGCAGAGTGGGGACCTGCTGTCAAAGCTACGGGAAGCCAGGATGTCCCTCTTATTCCTGAGGGCCACTTCAAAGGGATAGAGTACTGCACACCCACCATGCACCATATTCACAAATCCACCAACCTCACCTGGCCCCCAGGCTGGGGTGCCTACCTCAGGGGAGGGTCCCTGTTAAGGATGGGCAACCCCAAAGGAGTCCAGCCCTACTTCTTCTGTAAACACAGCTCTAGTCTAATGCTATCCCTTACTGAGAAACTGAGGCCCAGAGAGGGAAAGGAGCTTGCTCAAGGCCACAGGACAGATAAAATCTAGAAGAGGTCCCGGCACCCACACCTGGATTCTCGCCCCCTTGCTCTCCTCATGTGAGATACCACCACTCAGTTGGCACAGACCGGGCTGGTGAACATGGGTTGGCGGGATCCTCCCCATGAGCAGGTCTTCAAACCCAGCTGGTGGTCAGCCTGGAGGGTCAGTCCACTGTGTCCCTGTTTGGGGGAACATGACCTCTAGACTTGGGCTCCTGCACTGCCCCAACTAAGATAGCGACCGACACGTTACTTTTCGTTCCTTCATATTTTGCAGGGTAATTTCTTATGTCGCTTCTTTAATCAAAACTTTAAAACCACAACGAGCAGGAGGAGCACTGCCACCACACGAGCTGACGTTGTCGCTCTCATGGGCACCAGCGTCCCCCAGAGTCCTCACCATCTCCAGCACTAGGGTATGGCCGTGCCTCCCCAGTTCCCACCCCTTAAGTTGTTGTAATTCCCAGCCCTGAATGAACATCTCTGACCTGGCCCCAGAATCCAGCACAAATGTTCTCTCCACTATTTGCATTTCTCTTCTCTCCTCAGCCCTGTGCTGGTTCCAGGGGCATGTGACCTAAGCCCAGCCTCCCCAGAACGGTATCCCTCCCTGCTCCCTAGAGCCCCTGGCCTAGCCTCTCCTGCACGCGGAGGGCCGGGCTTTGGCCCAGGAGTCCTTGCTGTGTCCCCCTCCTCAGGCCTGGCGCCCCACCCACCCAGCCAGCAGCCTGTCTGCCTTCCTGAGCTCATTAACTGCAGGTCACTGTTCAGCAGGAAAGACAAGGCGTGGGTTCTGCGGGCGTTCATTAGCCGTGAGAGGAACAGTGTGTGTGAAATTAGCAGTCACCTGAGGACCTCGATAATTTCATAATTAGGAGGCCTAATGGCTCCAGTTCTGGATGCCAAATGACTTAACCCCTTGCCTGCTGGGTGCCTAGCCCCTAGCCCAAGGCTGCAGAGGAGGGACTGGAGTACCCGTCTGCTCCAGCCCCCCTCCCTGTGACCCAGTCATGTTCATTTTTGCCTCCCCAGCGCCCAGCACCAGGACTGGCACAGAGGGAGTGAGAAAGTAAAGTTTAGGAAGTGAATGATTGAATGAGCAAACGGGTATCTGAATGGGGCAGGAGTTTCAGGCCCACCGCAGGTGCTCAGGGGAGGAATACCTCTCCATCTGCATGAGTAGGCATGTGGCTGTGTCACTGCTTCTGTGTGTGTGCGAGCCCGCACATGTGGTCCTGTGATGTCTGCTTCTAAGAACCCTGTGTGTGTTCATGTCCGTGCTCACGCC
Source organism: Smutsia gigantea (assembly GCA_032199065.1). Taxonomy (NCBI): domain Eukaryota; kingdom Metazoa; phylum Chordata; class Mammalia; order Pholidota; family Manidae; genus Smutsia; species Smutsia gigantea. The sequence continues at coordinate 41,812 of JAVSCE010020041.1, read as the reverse complement.
TGATAGTCGCCCTGCTGCCTCCTGTCTGGAAACAGGGTGCTCTGTGACGGTCCCAAGCACCTCCCTTGATGCCAGTCTCTTCTGGCACCACCTGCATAATGAGGGCTCCAGAATTTCTATAGGAGGCACACTTGGTGGGGAAAGGGGGCCTTGGGAGTTTGCCTTGAACCTGCATTTCCACACCAAGAGCACTACTTTTTAGATTGTTTATTTGGGAGGCTGGTGCTAAGATAATGGGAGGCTAAAGTCACTGCTGTTAGCCTAGGGGAGCTACTATGACAGTCTCTGAGACACCCCCTTTCTCAGTCTGCTCCCCCTCCTCCCAACCTTCCCCTAGTCCTGAAGAGGTGGAGGCCAAGGTGGAGGGTGGGGTGCACAGGGCTCCAGCATTGTAGGCCTTCTCCAATCTGGAAAAATTGTTCTGAGCCTCCCATGACCCTGTCTCCCTCCCCAAATTGCAGAGCAGAAGTAGGGAGGTGAGCTAGGTGAGTGGGGAGAAGGAAGAAAGGGAAGGAGAAGGGATGAGGAAAACAAGGAAGGAATAGAGAGGGAGAACAAGGAAAAGGGGGAAGAAAGGGAGGAGGAGAAAGAAGTCCCAAGGAGGTGAGAGAAAAGATAAGAGAGAGAAGATGGGAGGGGAGAGCAGAGGAGAGGCAAGGAGGCTGAGAGCATTATCAGCACTTAAAAAGCAGCAGCTCAGTTCTTCTTTGGCACAAATAATGGCTTTTTATGAATAAATCATGTGTCAGACGCCTCCCAGGGAGTGGGCATGGAGGAGGGCGCGTCTGCTGGGCTCCAAGGCTGGCGGCAAAGGGCCCATTGCAGACCCCCAGCTGCAGGGGTGCTGCCCCCTCTCTTCTGGCAGGGCCCGGCAGGACAGACGCTGTCTCGAGAATTACCACTGGCCTGAGCTGGACAAAGTGCAATCCTTACTCTGAGGTGGTCTCCCTGCTCCCTGCTCATGAACTTGGCCCCATCCCAAGGTTGGGAGTGTCCCTCTGTTTCCCCCCCCTCCTGCAGCAGAGCAGCCCAGAAGATACTCCTGGCAGGGGAACACCAGCTCTGGTGCACCCGGAGAGAGATGTGTGCCAAGACAGGCAGACACACCCAGAGAGGAAAGCATACAGCTCACACAACTTACACAGCATGACTCCACTCCCCAGGCACACATGTGGGCACACTCAGAGATGGATATACTGCCATTCCCAGTGCGTGTGCACGCATGCGTGCACACACACACATGGGCCCACACAGAGAGATGCATATGGGCTACATGGACACACACAGACCTGCACACACACACACAGCAGTAGCCCACCCTCCGTCAGCCTAGAAGGGGGCAATTCTGCAGTCCATGTGGAGACCAGACCCAGCTGGATTGTCCTGGAGTCTGGTTGTGGGGTGGGGCTGGGGCATCAGTCCCAGAGGAAGATCCATCAACCGCTCTGTGCTCTCCACCCAGCGAGGATATCTACCACACCCTGCAGTGAGGTCCCACCCCTCAGAACCTGTACAGGTCCTGCTGACTCAAAGCTCCTTTGCTCCTTCTCTCAGGGCTACCTCCCCAGAGACAGTGGGAGCTGTGGGAGAATCCGGGCCCTGGAGAATCTGGGCAGGAACCCAGGCTCTGCCCCTGACAGAAGTGACTTCCTTAAAACAATTCTGAGACAGATGCTACTGTCCCATAGTCCAGACCAAGAAAGTAAGGCTCCAAGAGATAAGAGCATTGAACATTATTTCTAAGACTACACTCTTTCCACAAACTCTAGGAGTCCAATGTCCTGGTTTCTCTCCTCCTCTCCCTCTAGCTGCTCCTTCTCAGCCAGTGGGCGCCTCTCCCTATGCCAAGGTGTTCTAAGGTGTTCATCTAAACAGACCTGGGTCACCTGGTCTCCCCACTCTGTACCGCCCCCCACCCCAGCCACCCCCAACATTTCCATGAAAACGTCTGTACTCTTGATAGACTTCCTTCTCCAGCCCAGACAGCTTCCCAGGTTTTTGACCCCATGATCCAGCTGGATGTCTCCAGACGATCATGTCTCCCAATGCCAGGCATTGGACATATACTCAACACCCTTCCCAAATCCCATAGGACCTGACTCAAATGGAGCTTGTCTGAAACTCAGCGCACCATTCTCCCCAGGGCTCCTTCTGCCCCAGGGAATGGCCCTGTCTGTCCAAATGCCAACTGAAAACCAGGCATCGCTTGACTCTTCATCCCCCATGTCAAATCCACAGCTATGTCTCTACATCCAAAATATATGTGAATTCACCCTTTCCCCTCCTGTCCCACTGCCCTCTCCAGTCCCTCCTGGTTTGAACTGCCACCAGCACCTCCGAGCTAGCCACTGACCCTCTCCCACTCTTGCCCTCTCTGGCCCATTTGCCTCCCATCATCAGTAATCTTTCCATGTCTGAGCTTTGGCCACGCTAAACTGCTTTTGGTTCTGGAACTCACATGATCTTTTGACGCTGGGCCTCTGAACACGTCATTCCCTCTGTCTGAATGCCAACTCATCCTTCAAGGTTCAGCTGAGACAGCACCCTCCAGGCACCTTCCTTGACTCCTCAAGCCTGGGATGGGTGTCGCCTTGTCATTCATTCCCACAACAGCCCCCTGGCCCCTCCATTCATTACAGCTCTGGTGTACAGTCATCTTTTCACTCATCTATGTCCCCCCTCGAGCCTCTAGGCTTCTTGAGGACAGACATTGTGCCTGTGATGCTCTCCATGGCAGCCCCTGTGCTTGGTACAAGACCTGGTACTTAACAGGTGCTCACTGAATCTCCCATGGATGAATGAATGCCTGCAGGGCCTGTGCTGAGCACCTTACATACCTTTTTTCATTTACTCCTCACAAGAAATCCATTAGTAGCAATGGGTGCTATTATCCTGTGGTCTAGAGCAGGGAAGTAAGGCTACAGAAGCTGAAAACTTGCCCACAGTCACACAGCTGGCAAATGGCAGGGAGTGGATTCAAATAGAAGTCTATGTGCCTTCAAAGGCCTCTTGTCCACCACCCCACCCTGCCTTTGCCAGCCATCCTCCCTCTCTGACCTTATCTGTACAATGGGAACAAAAATTATACCTAGAACAGGACCTGACACTAACAGGTTCTCAGTAAATATCTGTGCCTTCCCTCCTTATCTTTTGAGGTTTATATATTTAGGGCAGAATTTCCCCAAGCCAGAAACTTCCTGCATGCATATGTTCACCGAAACAGGTGCAGAGCTCTACACAGGTCTTTCTCCAGCGTCCAGGCCCCAATACGCACTTAAGCAATGCGTGTTGAGCAGAGAGTCATCAGTGAATGGCTGACACATACTCAGACACAGCCACAATAAGGGCTCGGGCATAGGGACCCCCACCCCCACGATCCCTGCCAATTACCCTCCTCTGGCGCCACTCCTGCTAGCCCAAAGCGAGGGAAATATTTAAAACGATTTTATTCATGAAAATATGCTGTACAATGCACTCTACACGGCCTCGACACGGCACACACGCACACGCACACGCTGACGGCACGGCCACGGTACACTGCCTACGATATGCGCCAGGGACTCCACGCCCACAGCCCGCCCCGACCGGATACTTATAAATATGGGAGAGGAGCCAGGATTGGCATGGAGAAAGGGGTGTTGGGTTGGGGGGGTTGGATCCGGAGCTGAGGCGAGCTGTAGAGGCTGAGACCAGTACTGGGAGTGGTGGGAGGTTATAAAGGGGGATTGACTCCAACGGGGAGAGAAGCAGCTAGGGTGGTCAAGGGCAGGAGGGAGGGGCTGGGCCAGGGTGGTCGGGATCTGAGAATGGTATAGGGCTTAGGGCTGAAGGACTGCTTAGGGTGAACAGCCAATAGGTAGGCGTGAGTGTGTTTTTGGAAGGGGTTCCTGCCTTGGGGTGGATAAGGCTAAGACCAGTACGAAAGTGTTAACTGGGAATCAGATTGGAGTTTGGGGTGGGCAATTCATCGCTGCGAGGGGCCCGCAAATAGAACGTAAATTTTTGATTAAGAGACGTCCCCCGCCCCAGGCCCATTCTCCCGTAGGCTTCAGACCAGCGCGACCCACTTCGCTCCCCACTCCCACCTAGTCTGGAATTCAGCCTCCACTCCCAACAGGTTTCCTGGCCCGGGAAGAGGGGGAGCTGGTCGCAGGAACGCTGGGAAAACACAGGAAGGAACCCAGGAAGCCGTCTGGGAACCCGGCCCCTCCCTACCACTTCCCCAGCGGTCAACTTCTGAGCCAGGTCTCTAGCAGGGCTGGGACTGTCTCCTGGATCCTCCCGTGAAGCTGGAATCGGGGATGGGGACCCGGGGTTCAGGACGGGAAGACAGAGGCCCCTTGGGGCGGGGCAGGGCACCAGGGGCGCAGGAGGCTGCTCTCAGCCCGGCACCCAGCTCTGGTTGGGGGGTGGGGCCCCAGCCAGGCCTGGTGGCGGCGGAGGCAGAGCCGAATCGAAGTTGAAGTCCATTTCGTCGCTGTCCATAAAGTCGTTGAGGATGATGGACTCGACGTCGCACTCTAGACTCCCGCTGAACATGTCGAGGTCCAGGTCGGCCGGGAAGCGGTCTGGCGCAGCACCCAGCGGCCCGGCGGCAGCGGCCGCGTATGGCCCGGGCAGCGTGTCCAGCAGGAGGCCTCCAGGCGGGGCCCCGAAGGCGGCAGCGTGGCTCGGCGGCGCCAGGCCCGCGGCGCCTGCCTCGCCGGACAGCGTCATAAGGCTGATGGGGTGAGCTAAGGCACTGCGCGAGGGCACCGGCGGCGCGTACGGGGCCACCCCCTTTCCGGGGTAGGCGGCGGCCGCGCCCGCCAGCGCCAGCTCCCCGGGCGCGCCCAGTACCGGGCCGGGCCTGGGCGCGGGCTGCGGCGGTGGCGGAAGCAGCGCGGGCAGCGCCCCAGGGCGGAAGGGCGCGGCGGCGGGCACAAAGCTGGCCTGCTTGTTCTCCTGGATGGTCTGCATGGGCAGGCGGCGCAGCGCGCCCAGCGCCGGCGGCCCGAAGCCCCCACCCCCGCCGTAGGCACCGCCCTTGCAGCCGCCGAAGTAAGCGGGCGTCCCGGCGCGGGCCCGCGGCCCGTACGCGTCCTGCGTGCCGTCCATCAGGGCCTCAGGCAGCCCCGTGCCGCCGCCATGCAGGCCGAGAGGGCCTCCCAGCTCCGCCAGGCGAGGCAACTCCCCGGGGCAGCGCGTACCTAGCGCGGGCGACAGCGCGCTCGCCGGGCTCGGGTACATGAGCGGCGACGAAGGCGCCAGGGCCTCCAGGGCCTCGTCGTCCTCCAATTCGGCCGCCTCCCCGAGCAGGGGCCTTCCGCCGCCGCGAAAATCGGCCCACGCCTCGTAGTCGTCGCTGGCGTGCGAGGCCGGGCTGGTGGTCCACTTGGCCGCAGCAGGCACGGGCCCTGGGGCTGGTGCGCCTGGGGGACTGTCATCAGGGCTTCGCTCGGGTGCCTGCAGTTGCTTCTTCTTACTCGCCTTGCCTTTGATGCGTAGGAACTTGGCCCCGTTGTCCATGGACACGGCCCTGCGCCGCGGGGTCTTGCCTGTCTTTCCGCCCTCAGGGTTCAGCATCCACCAGGAGCTCTTGCCCGTGCCCTCGTTCTGCACACGGATGAACCGGGTGTGCAGCGACAGGTTGTGCCGGATGGAGTTCTGTGGCCGGAGACAAGGGTGGGGTGGAGGAGTGGGAAGTGAGGGGCCATGGGAAGAGAGGGGGAAATGATGAAAGGAGAACGGGGAGAAAAGAGGCCAGAGGGTAAGAGAAAGGCGAAGAGCCAGAAGGGGAAAGGGGAGACAACAGGGATGATGAGAGGGTGAATGGGTAAAGGGGTTGGGGGGAGTAGGTGTAAGTACCAGGTTGGACAGACTGAGAATACCCATCCTCTCCCCCAGAACCGCACCACCCTTCACTCTCATCCGCCCCCATCAGACTGCCCAGAGAGTGGGACTGGAGCTCTGTCTGGGCCTAGCCTTTCCCTGGAGGCATGGTCAAACCCTGAGGGCTACTCTTAAGGGGCTTGCAGCAGGGGACCAGGGCCCCTCACCCAGCTCAGTCAAGCCCCCCCTGGGGCTAGCCCGGCTGCCAGGGGCCCCCAGCAGATTATGTAAGGTCTCACACCGCTGTGGTTCATTTGTCTGCCCCCCTCCCTCCCCAGCCTGGCATGGCGCCAGGAGCCCGAAAACCCAGGGCTCCAGAAATCAATCTCGCAGTGACTGATTAAGCCCTGTTTAGAACTAATTGCTCTTTCGTGTGTGGGGAGAATAAATTACCTGCTTTAATTTCGTGTCTTTAAAATGCAACTGCAGGTAGAGAAGACTGTTAACCCTTTGCTGGGAGGGCCTGGCCAGGGAAAGCAGAATAGGCTGGGGGTCCCCAAGGTGGGTACAGGCCCAAGACTCTTCAGAGATTTCCCCAACTCTTCTGAGCTTCTGTGAACCCCACAGAGCCCTTGGATCCCAGCAAGACCCTCAGACCCCACCTCTGCTCAGTGCCCACCTTCGAAGGCCAGCCCAGCTCTCCAGCCTGTCCTTTGCACTGCAGCCCACCCTCCCCTCCTGACCCACCTGAAGCAGAATAGCTCTGTCTTCAAAGCTCCTTCCTAGTGCAGCCTTCACAAAATGCCCCCAAAGCAGCATAATCCCCATTTACAAAGACCAAGGCTCAGAGAGGTGAAGTGGCTTGCCCAAGGCTGCACAGCCCTGCATCCCTCAGTACCTTCCTGTGCTCCTTTGCTACTTCTGCACTTATCCTCTTCTGAATTTCTGCTCCACCAGTCTCTTGGGCTCCCCATGTCACTGCCTGATTTTGCAAAGACCGCAGTGGATGGCTCGGCTGACCTGGCTCCCCACAGGAGCCTGGAAGATTAGAACTTCGGCTGGGTCTGCCACACCCCACCTCTGGGGCCTCCCACCTGGTGGCATTGACCTCCCAGCTCAGGCATTGCTTTGGAAACTCTTGGGTTTGGATAACAGAATGGCTCATGCAGGATCCCTGGCTCTTTTCAGCCACCTGGCTATGGGACCATGGGCCATTGACTCAATCTCCCTAAGCCTCAGTGAACTACTCCAGGGAAAAAAAAAGGCAGGGGGTGGGCAACATTCAGTGACCACCTGAGAAGGCTGTTAAATCATTCCTTGAGATAATGTGTTTGGGTAAGTGTTTGGTGAACACACCAGGCGCTCATAAACATGGGTTAAATCCTCTGGCCAGAAGACTTCATTCCTCAGATCACCCAACAGATCTGCTGTCCCTAACTCCTTAATATCATGCCCTGAGTGTAACTGTGCTGGGCTCTGACAACTGGGAAGCTGGCATTACCCCATCTTGTGTACCAGGGAATGGAGGCCCAGAGGCATGATGTAACTTGCCCGCAGTCCCACAGGCAGCAATGCCAGGTACCACTCACTGCAGATCTGCCCAGCTCACAGCCCTGCTCCTAACTCATTAATCTGCCCAGCCCGTAACCACGGATCCATGAGAGCTCTCCCTCCCATCCACCAGTCTCTGGGAGGAAGGGTCCGTCCTGCTGCCCAAGGTACACTCCCACTCGCACCCCAGCTCCAGGTGCTGACCTGGCATCAGAGCCCCAGCCTCCCTATCTCCGGTACTTTTTGATCTGGGAAGGTGACAGCTCCAAGGCCCCTCCCAGCAGTTGCCCTGCTTGGCTTCTCCTGGGGCCCTGACAGGAGGGGAGCCAGACCCCCAGGGAGTGGTGCTCCCTCAAGTAGATACCCTTCCCACTCCCGCCCCTGCACCTGGCTCCCCAGCCCCTCCCTCACACCTGTGTTCAGGGTCCTCGGAGGCATGGTTCTCCTCCCCTATGGGACTGTCTGGCTCACCAGAGGCTCCACCTCCCAGCTTCTCCAGGTGGAGGTCAGTCAAGTAACACCTCTTTATCAATGCCACTATGTGCCAGCCTGGTTCTGAGTCAGGGGAGGGATGGGAGAAAGAAGGACATGGCCAAGTTTCCGCACCTACTCAGCACCTGCCTGCCTGTTCAGCCCTGGGTGTTACAAGTCCTTTATCTCATGTGACCATTCTATCCAACTCCATTCGAGTTCAGGATTGTGAGTCCTATCTCAAGATGAGGAGAGAGGTTCAGAGAGGTTAAGTAAGTTGCCAAGGTCACAAAGATTAAGTGGCAGAGCCGGGTATTGATTTCAGGTTAGTCTCACCCTGAGCCTAAAGGACATCATGTTCTACCATGGGAGAGACTAGTAAGAGAATTTCCAAAGAATCGTAGGAAGCCAGTACTCTGATGCTTCTCAAACTTTCCATGTAAACTATCCCTGGAAACTGAGTTTGGGAAGACTGGGGGAGCATGTCACAAATTTCCTATGTCTTATGCTTCGGTTTTAGACTTAAGGGGAATTTTGCTTGTACTTCATAATGCATCCAAATTGATTATAAAAATAATGTTTTAGATGATTTGTACTAAGAATACATGCTCTGGGCCTGTGAAGGTTTGCAACCTTACCTCCTCTATATCCTGCCCAGTTAGGTACCCCTGAGAACATCAGCCTCAGCCTGAAACCATGGCTAGCCCCACCCACAAAGGAAGCACTTGACCCAGGTCACCCAGGACCTGGTGGCAGGGCACAGATTTGAGCCCAAGCCTCCTGACTCCCAGCTTGGTGCTCTTCCCACTTACCAAGCCTGACCTGGAACAAGTCCCTCTTCTCTGACCTCAGTTTCCTAATCCATAAACTAATCAGGTGAGCCAACTGTACTCTGGGAATCATCCAGTCCAGAGGTTTTCAAACTGCTTTTTAAAAGTAATGGAATTCTCCATAAGGGGAATCGAATGTAAAACTTGAGCATTACACACTCAAGCCATCAGGAAGTGGGGGCCAGGGTGCCTGGGATCCCACCAGCTCAGCACCCTCCATCACACTCTCACAGAAAATGAGGCCCTTTGGGAGGGATTCTGCAGGCCAGATGGAAGGGGCAGTTGAGGCCTGTAGGGATGCCATACCTTGCCCAGGGTCACCCAGGGAGGTAGCCCAGGGCTGGACAAGGACCTTGACCTCTGACTGCTGAGCTAGGCTCAACACCAGGTGTGCACCAGGGCTGTGCCCCATGAGTGAAGCCCAGGCCCTGCAGCCCAGTCTGGCTCCTCAGGGCCCAGCCACCTGGTACCAATCAGAGCTCCCAGCCAAGACCCAATGGCAAGCACTGATCACAACTCACCCACAAGGCCCCCTGGGAGGCCAGAGGCCACAGAGGAGGTGAGGGAGGCAGAGGAGGGAAACGCCTTTGCCAGGCAGCAGTAACCAGGGCTCCATCTCAGGGTCGCCTAGCAACCCACCACCACAACCACAGCCCCGGCATGCCCAGGTTCCCCTGGTGCCCAGAGCTGGGCCAGGCTTCTGGGGCCTCACAGCCACCATACCTCCATGTGGGCCTGGCGCAGGTTCCCAGGGCAGAGAAACCTCCCAATTCAGGAGGCATATGGAAGGACAGTGGGATATGTGTCCATCCCCCTCTGTCAGAACCTGGGATAGGGAGGCCAGCCACCTGGAACCGCACCCAGCAGGGAGAAGAGGCTGGCACAGGCCAAAGCACATGGATTCTGGTGTTGGATCTGGATTCCACTTTGGGCTATGAAATCAGTGGGCAGTGCAACACTGGGGTAAGATATTGTGAACGTCTATTCCCTCAATCGCTCTCTGCTTATACCCTTGCTCCCCTATACCCTTCATGCAGCAATGATCCTTTAAATCACGTGGATCACATCCAGTCCTGCCCAGTACCTTCTGATGCTCCCCATCTCAGAGGAAAGAAAAGAGGCCTTGCCATAACCCACAAGACCCTCCATGACCACTCAGACTCCTCCCCTAACACTGTCCTGCCTCATACCTTCTGCTTCCTCCTTGAAGCTGCCAGGTATGGTCCCACCTTGGGGCTTCTGTCTCAGGGGAAGCATCGTCACCCAGCTACATCATCTCCTCCAAGTCTTTGTTTAGAGTCACCTTTGCAATGAAGCCCATCCTGACCACTCCTTTAATAATTGCTCCTCTCCCCGGCCATTTCTTGGGCCCCCTTGCCCTGCTCTAAATTTTCCTAAAGTAATGATCACTTTCTAAATTAATATACAATTTACATATATAAACTTATAAATATGTAAGTTATAAATATATAATTTATTTCTATTCTGCATTTATTATTTATTGTCTGGTTTCCCTAACAATAGAGTATGAGTTTCACAAGCGATTTTTGCCCATTTTTACTGTACCCCATGTGTTTGACACATACCAGGCATTTAATAAATGAGTGAGAGAGGAAAGCAGGGAATAGTGTGTTGTAGGAAAATTAAATAAGACTGGGCAGAGTAGCTGGCACATAAGGGCTTCTCCAAACAGGGCTTGAGAGAAGGGCACATAGGATTAGAGACAAGCAGGTGGTGGAGAGTCAGGAACAGCATGATCCACAGAGGGAACTGCAGAGAGGAGGAAGGGCTTCCCTGAGAGGTGAAGTAGGCCTCACAGGGTGAACAATACTGCTGTGCACCCTGGACCCCCATGCTGCTGTTGCCCACTTCTCAGATAGCCCTGAGGAACCCAGTGTGCTGGGGCCAAGGTTTCTCACAGCCTGGACCACCTGGGCCAGAAGACACTCCAGGAGCCCCTGAGGGAACAGAATCACCATGTCCTTGCTGCCAGTGCCTCCTCGTGGACAGGGTCTGATCCATTTGATGGCAGCAGCCCATCTATCCAGCAGGACACCATCATCTATTCCCAGGACACCCTTTGCCCAAGAGCAGTAATGCATTCATCTGACAGTACAACCCCATTTATCCAGCACACCAGTCCCATTTATCCAGCAAGTACAACCTCATTTGCTAACAGCACTCCATTCACCTGACGGGCCCCCTCATTTATCCAGCAGGACACCCTCATTTATCCTCCAAGTCAGAGGCTCTCCTTCCTCCGGTGGGTGGCTGTGTTCTCTGATGGCGCAAACTGACTGATCCAGCAGGACGTCATCTCTCCTACAAGTATTCTTCAGCCCGACAGTACAACATCATTTATCTGCTAATGCAGCAGCACCTTGCCTCCAAGTACCACCTCATTCCCTGACAGTACAACCTCGTTTATCTTCCAGTACAACCTCATTTCTCCTTCCAGCACAGCTTCATTCTCTGATAGCTCCAACCTCATCCACTCTTACTTCTCCAACCAGAGCCCACCAGATCTCAGCGGTGTGGGGAGTGTGGAGAGAAGAGGGGTCCCACCATTCTCTTTCCCCTGCCTATCACGGGCTGCCTGGCCTATGACTACATTCAATCTTCTCAGGCCCAAAGACTTTGAGTTCTAGGTGTGTGGCCCAGCCAGTGCTCCGCCATTGCCCCACCTCCCATTTTGTCCCCTCTGGGGCTGAGAGAGCCCCCAGGATGGATTTCTTCCAGCTCTCCAGGACGGATTTGACTTGTAGCTTTCGCTGATTTCTGTGGCATGGATACTCTCATCGGAGCCAATTTCAAGCTGCCAGCGTGATGCCACTGAGAGCAGAATTGGGAAGAACTGTGCATGATTGCCTCTCAGGAACCAGTGCAAGCCAGCTCTAGCACACCACTGGCTCATGCTTCAAATACTGAGATGGAGAAAGGCACCGACTACATGCCACACCTAGGCTAGGTTCTTCCTATACCTTTCTTCTCTTAACCCTGGTGACCACCCTGCAATAGGATACTGCTATTATACCTAGGGGGAGACTGAGGCTCAGCTGGATTAAATGGCTCCCGAGGCCATGGGGCTGGGAAGTAATGGAACCGGGTGTTGGTCTGAGGGCTGGCTGTGGGATGCCAAAGAGCCGCAGGGCTCTTCCCACCTGTGGGGAAAGTTGGGATTCCTATGGCCGGGATTCTCACCTGACCCGAAACTACTTGATGATGTAACTGGCCTGCTGCTAGGCTACTGCTTCCACACCTGTAGGCAATAAGCTATTATTGACTAAGTCACTATATAAAGAGCTCTGCCCAGTGCTCTAGGCAGAGGCAGAGGTAAAGGAAGATTACAAACTTTCAGAGTGTTGGATGCAGATGTGATTCTAGTGCTCAACCTAGAAAGCCAGGTAATAAACCCTTTCACCCGAGAAAGTTCCATTGTCATTCTTCCGTCTCACAAAATCCATAGTGAACTTACCGGGGGCTGAAACCCATTGGCAAAACACCACCCACATCCCTAATATAGCAGGGGACAGTGTCTTGCTGCCCATCTCAGTGGCCATCCCTGCCTTACTTCTCAAGCTCAAGCTTTCTGGCTTTCATCAGAGACAGGAGATCCAAGTCTTGTGTTTCACACCCACCACAAGCCCAGTGCTACCTCCTGACCTCCCTGGCACCTAGGGAATTCCAGGACCCTCCCACTTCAGTCCTGGGTCTTGTGTTCATCCACGCAAGCTCAAAACCAGGTATAGATGCCTCTCCAGGGACCCATACAGTCCAAGGTTCATCCCTTTCCTCCACAGGAAGCTGACCCTGCCTACCTGCTGGAGATGAGGACCCAGTTGACCCCTTCAGTGCCTCCCCAAGCAGAGGCTACCTGTGTAAGTGCTATAATCCCTCAATGACTCCCATTTCCTCTCTCCTTTCTTCCTTCCCTCCCTTCCTGCATGAAGAAAGGTTAAGGGTAGGGGTTGGAATCCCAACTTTATCCATATGACCTTGGACATCCCCCATAGAAGAAAGTAACAATGCCAGCATCCACAGGGAGGACTGGAACCTGGATGAGATCCCACACGTCAAGAACCTTCTCCCCTCCCTGTCTCAGAGGCCAGGAACAGCCCCTGTCCCATCCCTCAACCCCACCCCACTCTGGCCCAGGAACACACACCAGACTCTCTGGGGGTCACGTGCTCTGCTGCCTGGGGTGAAGCTGGGTGGTCAGTCCAGGCAGACTTCCTGGTAGAAGGGGTGACCTAGATGACCCCAGGGGCTTGAGGCCAAGTGCAAATACATGGTACTAGGAGGGTCTGCAGTGGAGGAGAAGGGTGGGGGGTGGGGTATGCATCAGGGCCACAGATGTACACAGGGAAGAGGGCTTGCGGTTGGTAGTAGGACAGAAGTGGGCAGTCAGGGGCCAAGCAGAACCCAATGTCCAAAGTAAGGCATGTAGTCTAAGGACAGGCCCTGGCATAGCCCCACTGCCTCCCAGAGACCGCAGAGCCCACACACCCAGCTTGGGCAGCAAACAAACCAGTACCAGAAGTCCAAGCTCACCCCTACTCAATAGCTCAGGGCTCCTCATCCATTACCTGTGGGCTTGGATCCAACTCAACTGATACTCAAGAACATTCTGATGCTCTCCAGCCTCATCAGCTCCATTCCCTCAAGCCCATCTAGGATTCCAGCCATGCTGGATGCTTCACACCTCCATGCTTTTGCACACTGTTCCTTTCGCCTTCCCTTCCTCTCTGCTTTACCAGTTCTCGCCCCTCCATCAAGGCCAGCTAATTGTGCATGAGCCTGCCTCCCACCTGAACTTTGTGGGGCAACCCTTGGCTCACAGTAAGTCAACACATAGGATGGAGCTCTCAGAAGCCACAAACCACTCAGGCCTGGCAATTTTCTGCAGTTTCTGTTCAGCAAAACCTCAGGCCAGAGCTCCAGGCCTTGCCTCATCCTTTCTGGTTACCCCTCCAGTTCCTGTGGCCTCTGCCACCTCCCTACTTTTCCTCAGCACTTCCTTGCTCCTCAGAAAAATTCAGCAAAGTGAGGAAGGAAAGAAAGTTTTATTTACCCAACATTCAGAACATTCACCCTGAGGCATGCACCTTGCTGGCACTCAACAATTAAAATTTTACTGAGTCTGTGTAACAACTCTGAGTTGGTTTATTATCCCTGTTTTACTGATGAGAAACTGAGACTCCCACAGACAACTTACCTGCCCAAGGTCACATGGTGTAAGTGTTGGGGTGGGAATTCATAGCCAGGGCCCTTGCCCTTCCTCCCACTCTGAGATGCCTCTAGGGAAGAGCCCAGGCCAGAGAGAAGCTCCAGGGTGGGCATGGGGTGAGGGCAAGGGAGGGCTGCCCACACTGGCTCAACAACCCCCCAGACTCTTTCCTTCCTCATCCAGGATTAAAGGGCATCCCCAAATGCAAAGCCATCCAGGCCTGCCCCTGGCTCTCCTCAGTCTGAGCCCCCTCCCTCCCTCTGCGTGCAGCACCTCCCCACATCCCTACCACAGGCCCTGGGAGCAGCTGCAGTGACCTCACCCAGCCCTACCCTGGGCCCAGCTCTCAGGAGGGCCCAGCAGCTGTGCCCCAGCCCTGCAGGCTGGCTCCTGGGGGGGAAAGAGGAAGAGTGGGCATGGTGCCAGGAGAACCATCTGCTCTCCCAGAGGCATGGCCACCCGAACAGACACTGGCCTCACCCCCAGAGGCAGCCCTTGGCCCTCTGTCTCCATGCCAAGGGGCTCCAGGAGCCCAGGGCAGCCCACCCAGGCTGGGGCACCAGCCCTCATCTGCCATCTGCCCTCTCCTGGATTCTGAGAGGTCCTTGCAGGACATGCTGGAGCACGAATGTCCACTGAAAAATGAACAAGTGCTCAGGGTAAGCTCTCTGAGAGCAGAGGCCAGAGGCCAGGGCCAGCTCCAACACTGCCTGCCCCAGCCCCAGCCTTCCTGGGCTAAGAGCCTGGGATCCCCTGGGGCAGGGGAGGCCTCCATCCTTTCACATCTGCTCAGCTGGCAGGTGCCTCTGGCAGAGGGCAAGCCCCTTCCCCCAACAGCCCCAGATCAGGTTACAGAGGAGGCAAGTCCAACAGAGGAACAGGAGGGGTGGAGGAGGTATTGTAGCTTCCCAGAGTATTGGGGGAGGGGAATTCAGATCTCTTGATAGGATTCAGAGCCAGAGAGGGAAGGGCCAAACCCAAGGTCACACAGCCTCCCAGTAGGCAAAGATGAGCTGATGTCCAAGGGCAGGCAGCCTTGGGTTCATGGGTGACCTTGAGCAAAGCATTCCCTTCATCTGTAAAAATATAGAACCTAAACCCGCCTGCTTGCCTCCCAAGGCCATGGGGAAGGTTCTGCAAGCAAGAAAGCAGTGGGTGAACCCAAGGGCAGGATGGAGCTTGGACATCCTGATTATCTGACACCTCAGGGACAGAAAGGGAGGTATTTGAGGAAGGACCCTTCGTCCAGTACAAACACAGAGGTTGGTGTCTCTCAGGAATTAGGGCCCAGGGCCC
This sequence comes from Smutsia gigantea, assembly GCA_032199065.1. Lineage (NCBI taxonomy): Eukaryota > Metazoa > Chordata > Mammalia > Pholidota > Manidae > Smutsia > Smutsia gigantea. The sequence goes on along the minus strand of JAVSCE010020041.1, from coordinate 26,626 downwards.
CCCACCCTGCACAGCAAGTAGGGAGGTGGTTCCATTCCTTTCCCAGAGCAATGAATAACAGTAAAGATATTTGCTAAGATTTCCTGGGGACTTTCCATGTGTGTCTCCTGTAATTTTCACAATGAAGCTTGGGCATAAGTCCACTACTATCCTATTTTGTAGAGAAGGAAGCTCAGGCTCCATTGCCCAAGGCCACACAGAGGGTAAGTGGCAGAGCTAGGATCTACTCCTCCCTACTTACCTCCAAGAGTCTTAACCACACTGCTGTCTCAAGATCCTCAAGGCACCAAAGGGTGCTGCATGACACCTCAGGCCCGGCCTTTTGGGCTCTTTGGACCTCCACCCCTCTCTCAGGTTCATCTTCTTCCTTGCATCCCAATACCAGGGCACCTGAGACCGTCTCATCCCCCATCCAGCCTCACACCACCCTCAGGTGATCTTGCTGCCTGTGTCATTCCCAGCCTGGAGGGCCAGCTCCTTGGCTCAGCATTCAAGACCACTAACCATCAAGCCCCTGCTTGCTTCTCCAGCTCAAGTCCTGCCAACACAGCCAGAAACTGTGGGGCTCCTAAAGAGTCCTGAGGGTTTGACCTCCTTTGTCTGATTCCCCTTCCCCATCTCCAAACACCCAGAGTTCATTATATGGTCTTCCATCGTGGCTCTGAGCAGTCTTTATCCCAATCAAAATTGGGGGTCCTCATCTTATCTCCCCAGCTTGCCTTGTAGACCTCTCAAGGTCAAGGATCCAATCAAGTTCCTCTGAGCAGCAGTGCACAGTGAGTGACCAATGAGGGTAGGACCGGATTAAAGTGAATGGAGGAAGCTGCCATCAGTCTCCAGCCTGCAGACCAAACTCCAGGGGAAAGCAGAGAGGCAATGACCCGGGCAGGGACTGGGGGAGGGCAGGTCATCTTGCAATGGCCTGGCCAGAGCACTGGGCTAAGGAGGAATTAGCCCTGGGGAGCCTCACTTCTGTTACTTACACTGGGATACAGTGAAAGCCACTTTACTTTTCCCAGCCTTAGTTTCCTCATCTATAAAATGGGGATAGTCACAGTATCCACTTTCCAGACACACTGTGAGAATCAACAGAAAGCATGTATGTAATGGCACATGGCTGTAATTCTGAGCTGGAGTAGTTCAGTGTGGCTAGAGCAAGGGTCAGGAGGGCTGAATGACACGGCTGGAGAGGCTGACGGGTAGGCGGCCAAAATCTCGAGGGTCATGCTAAGGCTTCTGGAGGAACAGCAATGTGCTGTACACACTCTCTCGTCTCCTCCACCAGAGGGGCAGCTATTAGAGAGCAGGAGTTGTGAATTTCCTTCCTCACTGGTCCAGTTCAGGAGGTTTGCTGAGTATTTATATTCCCTCTGCCTTCTGCAGCCAAAGGCTCTCAGTAGCAAAGCACATCAGCCTTGGCTGCTAGCTCTATTCATGTCCCATACCATGAGATTCCTAAGACAGAGGGCATGTGTTGGGGCAGGCGGGTCAGTCCCTTGCAGCTGACTGCATGGGGTCAATTCTATGGAGGACCCAAAAAGGATGAGGAGAAGACTTGGCTCAACCCAGGCAGCCTTCCTGGAGGAGAAGCTGGTCCACACTGGGAGCAGAAGGAAGCCTAGGACACTACCATTTCAGGCATCCGTTCAGAATCTGGCCCACCACTAGACCAATCTGTTAAAATATAGACTCCAAAGTCTACCCAAGTCTGATATAGAGGGTCTGAGATGGGGAGTGGAAGCCTGTATTATCTAAAAGCTTCTAGGGGACTTTGGTCATCAACCAGGTTTACCAACAACAAAGCATTTCAGGCAGGAATTCTCAGGGAGACACTGAGTTCCAGAATCACCTGGGAGCTAGCTGGGTCTTTGTTCAAATCACCCAAGCACACCACCTAGTTTCTGTGGGGTGTCCCAAGGGATCATTCCATGAGACTCAGTAGCTGCCTTGGTAAGTATGTGGCACCGGCAGTGGGTATGAGGTGTAACATTGGCAAGGTGGGGTGGCTGAGATCAGAGGCAGTAGGTAAAGTGGGAAGGGGGGCAGGGCCTGGACAAGGCCAGCAGAGGGCCAGGGCCACACAGAGCAGTCTGGGCTTGGTGAGCTCGCAGAGGAGCTGAGGACTCCCAGAAGGTTCTGGAGCATGACCAAGCCTTGGGGCAGGAGGGCTGACTGTTGTGTGGGGCTGAGACTGTCTCAGCATTGGGAGATGGTGAAACATTTCCCTAAATCCAGGCTCAACCTTGTCCGAGCTATGCTGCCTTGGCCAAATGACTTCATCTTTCTTGGCCTCTATTTTCTCAACTGCAAAATGGGACTCTTAACACAAACCTGGCATGACCCAGGGAGGATGAAATGAGAGAATTTATGTGAAGTGCCTGACTGCCGAGCACCCAGACGTTAATCCTCTTCATTCTTGTTCCTCTTCCCCCAAGAGGCACCTCCTTTAGAGACCAGAAAGTTTTCTCAGCTAAGAGGGAGGCCCTGGAGGGAGGGTGTGGGAGGCCCCTCCCTCACACGCCACCTGGCCCCCCTCCCACCTCCACATATGGGCTGGGGGGTGGGGAGAGGCAGCAAACAGCCAAACCCTCCCAAACAGGAGTTGGTTTCCACGGTAACCAGGGTGCCAGGAGGAAGGGGGTGCTGCAGATCCAGCTGTCCCCCTAAGCACCCTACTGAGACCCCAGAGCCTCAGCTAATGTCCACCCAACATCCTATATCTGCCTGCTATGGGGGCCAGCTTGGACTATCTTGAGTACTCTCTTCATTGTGCCCAGAATATGTTTACCACCTGGATACTGCCAGGGGCAGGATAGGTATCTTCAAGCAGAAGTCCCAAGTTCAAGTCCAGCTACACCTATACTCACGTGCTTCCTTTGAATGAAGTCCTTTGAATACTTTGGCCCTGGGTCCCAGCTAACCAGAGGGACCTCATGGATACTAGAACCAGAGGGTTTGTCAGTCACAGCCCTGAAGAGACCAGGCACTGAGTTACATCTGTCTTTGGACACCAATGAGAATCCTGAGGAGCAGAATGAGAAAAAGCTTGCCCCAGCTCCACACACTGGATCAGTTCCTTACAGGTGCTCTGTCCACCCCTTACCCACTCCTGATGCCATCGTCCCAACTGACCCCAAAGGGCTGAACTAGGGATACCCTGAGCAATGCTCGAGGGAGATGGCCAGTGCCAGGTAGAAAGCAGTATGTCCTAACAACTTTAAGACTTGTCCAGCAATAGAATAGGCCAACCTAGAAGTCATGAGTTCTCAGGGAGTGTGTGAGAAGGGATTGAGCTGGGAAAGGAGTCAGAGAGCAGGTGTTGGGCTCCATGACTACACACCTCCCCTAAAGATCCAAAGTCTGATTTGTGGAGGTGAGAGGAGTGAGCACCAATGTCTACCTGTTTCTCAGGTACCCAGCCCCAAACCGGGAGGCAAACCCACTTCCTAGGCTGCAAATGGGTGTGGGGACTGATGAGTCAGCCAGCAGGTAAGGGAGACAGTGAGGTGAGGAGGGGCTTCCACTGCTGGAGCTGCAGCACCCATATCCCAGGGGCTCATATCCACACACACACAGTCCGTGAACACCCCAAACCCCTCAGACAGAGCAGCCTCCACATCCCCCAGGACCCCATGTGTGGCCAGAATCAGCGACCATTCTAAGACAAGAGAAGATGGGCTGCAGAAACAAGCCTCCCCCCATCCAATGACATAGTAAAAACCTGAGTTCTGGGGACAGAAGGCCTTTCAATTCCCAGGCCTGTCACTTCCTAGGAATGTGACCCCAGGGCAGGTCACTACTCCACCTGGGAAACAGGGATGTTAGCACCCACCTGGAATGACAGTGGTCAGGATTTGAGGGGATGTGCGCCTAGTTAGTGGGCACATCCTTCCAGGCCCTCTCAGCTTTCCCCCCACCCTGCCAGGCTGCGGTCAGTCCTGAAGCTGGAGTCCTCAGGGCTCCAAAAATGTGTGTGGGGTGGCAACCCACAGAAAGTGGGGGCTGGGGGGTGCTGAACTTTCGAACCCGCAAACCCCCCGCGCCGTTCATTACCTTAACACAAGTTAAAAATAACCGTCTCATCTCTTTAAATTAGTCTGTCTGCAATTACCGCCTGGCACGGCGCTGCCCGCCATCGTCCCGCTGGAGCGGCGCCAGGTGGCAGGCGGGGCCCTCACCCTGTCTGTCGGTCTGTCTGCCTGCCTCCTGATCTCCCCCTTCCCCCTTGCCGCCGCGCAGCTACCCCAAGGGCCTCTCAACAACCCAGCCTCCGAGCTCCCCAACTTGCGCAGAAGGGGGCCAGGGCCATGGGCTGGCGGGAGCAAAGGGGCCTGCGGGAGCAGAGGACTGGGGTGGGGGCTCCCCAGCACGGTGGCGGGGGAGGGGCTCCGGGAGGCCTGGAAAGCCGGAAGGGCCTGAAGCGCGCCAGCGCTCGTGGGTGGGTGTGAGCAGGTGGCCGTGGGAGTCTGCCGGGCGTGCCAGCAACTGTGCCAGGAGCGGCTGGCACGGGCTCGTGCCCAGGAGGCGGGCAGCTGCCAGCCCCCAGCTCGTGCGGTGCGGAGGGGGGGGGAGGTGAGGACACCCCCCCAACCTGGGCTCACACTGCCTCCTCCCACACCCCCACCAGCCCTTGGGGCTGGGGATCCCCGGAGGACAAAGAAGGAGGAGGGAGCTCTGTTGGAGCAGGGGAGGAAAGAAGAGGGGAGCCCCCTGCACTCACAACCACTACTCCTCAGGCGGGCTGTAGCTGGACCCTCCTGGCTTCTCAGATCCATCCCTCCACCGAGCGAGCTCTACCCACTCCACTCCACCGAAGACCTACTGGCTGCCCTGGGCCAGATCGGGGGTAGCACCACTTCTCCTGATCCCATCCCCCAATAACCAGGCTGCTCCAGGCCCTTGGGGACAAGGGAAGACCCCATCTACTGCTCTCCTCACCCACCAGACTTCGGGACAGCAAGGGGAGGGGAGGAAACACAAAAGCAGGGAGAACAACTTCGGGGGCACTAACTGGAAGGAGCACCAAGACCCAGAGCAGCCTGGAAGTCTCCCTGGAATTGTGCAGTGCTAGGAAAGGTATGGCTGAAGCATCTGAGAGAAGTGGAAAACTCTGGATGTTGGACACCCACACTTCTGGACACTGCAGAGGGAGGGTGATCTCCTGTCTAAGCCCTTGTTCCAGGCCTGGAGACGCTGTGCTCTGAGGGGATCACTACCGGCCTCTTTGTTGGAGCCCCCGGCACCAAGCCCAGCCTCTCTTCAGACTTCACCTGTTGGTGTTCTGCGCCTGCAGCTGATCTTGCTTCCTCCAGTTCCTTTCCACAGCACTGCTCCACTACCTCCCCACATCACAGGTGGGATCACAGGCAAAGGCCAAGCACAACAGCCCACTCTGCCTCTCCCATGCCACCTCCCTGCCACCTCTAGGAGCCCTCCTCTCCAGCCTGGCATGCCCAATCTGTCTCCCAAACCCAACACGTACAATCCTACCTCCTTGCCTTTGCAGATGCACTCATCCCCTGGAGGACTTCCTCCCAAATTCTAAACCTGCCCCCATCCCATGAAAGCAGCCCAGATCAAGTGCCACCTTCTCAGCGAGGGCTTATCTGGCTCCCCAAGGGATCCAACCCACCTTCCCCACACCTTTGCCCTCCACCACTGGCTTTTCCTGCCTGTAAAACAGGACCTGGGTGTGGAACTAGCTGAGCCCTGATACATCCTGAAGGTAGGTCCAGTGCCTTCCCCTTTGGTAACACAGGGTTTGGTACACCCCAGGGATTCATGTGCAACACTTATGTGGGGGATGGGAGGGAGGAAGGAACAATGGGCCCAGCCCCAGCCCTGGCATCTGAGATGTACCACAGCCCCCACTAACCAGAGGTTGGCTGGGAGTTGGGGACAGCCCCTCCACCAGAGGGACTCACTAGGAATAGGGGAACAGGTTGGGGGGGACACAGGAATGAGAGGGGAGGGAGGCTCCCTGGGGAGCTGTGGGGTGGAGCAGGAGGAGAACAGCCACTGAGGGAATGAGATGGGAAAGGCCAGAGGCCCCTCTGAACAGCCCTCTCCAGTGGCTGGGAGGGCTCTGCCAGGGCCTAGGTCAGGAGCCCGGCCTGAGGTTCCCTCCCAACACCCCAACCCAGGATGAGCTCTCCAGGGCTCCTTCCTTCCTTCCTGAGCCCAGGCACAGGGAGAAGCAGTATGCTCCCAGCAGTAAGGTACAGGGGACACAGCTTCCAATGGGCAGGCGGGAGACCTGGACCATCATCCAGGGCCTGCCACTCACTGCCAAGCTGAGAAGAGTCCCTTTCCCTTCAGAGGCCTCAGTCCCACAGTCTGAGAAATGAACTTGTGGGACTAAATTACCTTCAAGCACATTCCCAACCACATTCTAGGATTTAAACCTGCCCCTGTTCAAAGGTTGTTTGTGTCTCCCCAGGACAATCAGTGCCAGCAGGACACTATTCCAGGGGCTCTGTGGGGCCTTGGAGTGGAGTCCAGGTTTCCCATCTACTGACTGTGTGACCTTGGGCAGTTCACTCCTCCACTCTGTGCCTCAGCACCCAGCCCTGAAAACAGTGACGATCAAACCCACCTGAAGGACTGCTGAGAGGATTAGAGACCCCTGGCACAGAAAGTCTGAAGGGGCCTGGCACAGGGCTTGGCCTTGAGAACCTCAGTGAACTGCAGTTCTCTCCCGGCTTGCAGCCTTCATGTCTCCTCTTGCCATCTTCCCCATCATCTCTGTGCATCAAGCCAGCTGGAGCTCTGCTCCTGCAGGAAGCCCTCCTGGATTACTCTGTTCCATAGTGCCCTCCCAGGCCTCCGCATCCTCTGCACCATCCACCTGTTTCTTCACTCTTTCACCAGACATACACTGGGTGCTCCTTGGTGCCAACCTCTACACTGGGTGCTGTGGGCACAGAGTTTGCTCCAAAGCTGCCACTGTCTTCCAAAGGCGGGGTGGGGAAGGGAAATGAGACGGGACACAAAAAACTAAGACTATGACAGGCAGGGAGAGGGCCAGAGAAGAGAGAATTCTAAGCTAGCTAAAAAGGGTGAAGGAAGACTTTGGGGAAGGGGCCTCTAAATTCATCGCCCTTGAGGACAGAGAATATATCTACAGGGAGAAGTGAAAGGTCGGTCAGTGCATGGGGAGTAGGGAAGGAGGTGGGAGCAGAGCCCAAGGGCAGGACTCACTTCCCAGAATATGTTCCAGTGAGGGCTGAGCCCAAGGAGACCAGAAAGAAGGTGGGCAAGGAGACTCATGTCTGCTCCTCCAGCTGTGCTCCCATTCCACCGTGGCCAGAGGCAGAGAAGCGGCCAGCATGAAGCCTGAGAGCCATGGGCCCCCAGGTCAGAGCACGGTGGCACTTACAGTGCAGCCACTAGGTATCTAGAACTGTCCAGGTTCACAAGCCCCCCTTCCTCCACTGGCACACCTCCTTCCTCTGACCCTGTCAGCAGCTACCAACAGTCACAGCCCCATCCCTCCATTTAGGTATGCCTCCCTTAAAGAGATCCCCTTTCCCATAGGGAGGCTGACAGCCCACAGATTCCCCCCTTCCAACCTCCTCTCCCCCAAATTCCCATTCCACTATCCCCATTCCTCAAAAAGATGGCCAGAGAAGGGTCTGAGGCCACAATCCAGTCAAGCCCCTGCCCTCTCTCAAGATGGCTCCCCACTTTCCGCTGGCTGGCACTGAGATACCCCTAGCCCTCCCCTCTCCCCCTGGTGCACCTGGGCTCAGAAAGCCAGGAAAGTGAAGACAAACAGCTTAGGGAAGTCAGGGACAGATCTCCAGCCCTCAGTACCCTGCCCTCACACCAGCAGAGGTTATCACCAACCCAGCATGCTGATCCAGGCAAGGGGGGGACAGCAGCTGCCCCATGGAGAACTCAGATCCCAGATCACCTGACCAGTTCCCCACCCCAGGCTGGCTGGTGCCCTAGGGTGAACTCGTGGCACCCCAGGAAGATCTGTGGACCCAGGGTCACACTCCTCACACTGAGGCCAGCTCCAGGGAGGGCAGTGGGGAAGATCTGGGGAAAAGCAGCCACTGGCCCCAAGTAATCATTCTAGCTCTTTAAGGAGAGTGCCCTGGTGGAGGGGAAACAAGAGTAACACAAAGCAAAGTATCAAGGGTTAAAAGAAAACTCCCCAACGTCCACGGCCTGGGAATGGGCTCCTCTGCTATGCCCCCAAGGACCGGGTGGGGAGGTGGGGTGTCCCTCTGGGGCCTCAAAGTGGTAGTCCCTTGTCACCCCACTAGACCTCCCGCATCCAGAGCACACACACATCTGCTCCTAGCACGCCCCCGCCTGTCTGCCAGCGGCCCCACGCCGTGGGCACACACTCTGTGACCCGTGGGGGTGCCCCAGGGCCTCCCTCCCGACGGCTCGCCAGAGCCCGGAAGCAACTAGGAGTCCCTGGAAGAACCAGTCAGCGACCCCAGCCTCCCTCCCGAGCCGGACGCCCCACCTTCCAGCCGGCTGAGCTGTTGCTGTCGCCTTTATCCTTGAAGTAGGGCACGTAACGGACCATCCAGTCGTAGATCTGAGAGAGCGTGAGCCGCTTGTCCGGGGCGCTCTCGATGGCTTTGGTGATGAGGTCAGCGTAGGACAGGTTCCCCCACGCGTTCCGCCGGGAGCTCTTCGCTTTCCGCAGCGGTCCAACCTCCGCGCCCAGCGGCGGCGCTGGGGCCATCACCGCGGCTGTCGCCCGGCGCTCGGGCCCGCAGTCCTCGGAGACCTCAGCTACCCCTGACCCCAGTGCTCCGTCCTCGTCGCCGGCCAAGTCAGGCTGCGGCAGGGGCCAGGTACACGAGCGCGGCCGGCTCTGCGGCGCGAAGTCCGGATCCACGTCCACCTGATGCGCTCGCAGCTTCGTAGCCATGGTCCCGCCCGGCTTGGGCGAGGAGGGGAGGGAGGCTCCACGGAGGGTGGGCGGGCAGCTCCGGGATCTGCGCGCCCCGAGGAGGCCCGCGGGAGGGGTCCCTGGCGGCGCCGGCTCAACCGCGGGGCTCCATGGGCCAGAGCGCGAAGACTAGGGGCTGGACGTGCAGGGAAGCCCGAAGGGAGGGAAAGATGGGGGCAGCGAGGGAGCGGCGGCCCCGGAGCCCAGCGGGCACACACCTCGCCCAGCCCCGCTTCTAGCACCTGCCGCCCGCCTGCGCCTGAAGCCACCACCGCCACCGTCGCTGCCGCCGCTCCCCCGGCGCCGGCCCCGCGCGCGGGCCCCTCTCTCCCGGGACGAGGCCGGATTGCACCATGCCGGAGCCCGAGCCGCCGGAGCCCGCGCCGCCGCCCGGTGAATGCAGCCGACGCCGCCGCTCCGGCTCCAGCGCCAGCTCCCGCGCCTGCCGCGCTCAGCGCCGGCTGCTCCTCGGGATGGGCGGGGGACGGGGAGGGGGCGGGTCCAGCGCGGGAGAGGGCGGGGCGTGTCCGCCCGCGGCCGCGGAATCCTCCGCCTGCCCGGGTACCCCGCCCGCGGGCTGGGGGGTGGAAACGCGGGGCTCCCAGCTGGGACGACCCTGCCGCTGCCCCTGCACGCAGCAGCACCGCCTACGGAGCAGGGGAGGAGCAGCGACGGCGACCCCGCCCCCTGCTCGGCGCTTGGGGAGGGGGCGCGGGGGCGGGGTCCAAGTGCTCTCATTGGTCCGCATCAGGGCTGTCCCACCTACGGACTAGACAGGATCCCTCCCAGAAGCGCGTCAGCGGGTTATTGTTACAACCCGGGGTTTCCCAGGGCAACGGTGGTGGGGCGGGGCTCAGAGCACTTGGCCCCGCCCTCTTCTCGCGGGAGGAATGCCCCGCCCCCTGCTTCTAGACCCTTGGCGTTTCCGTCTTTGAAAGCCTTTGGGGCGGGTGATGGAGCGCTCCTTTGTGCCCTGAGCTGGGTTGGAGAAAGGGAAGGGTCAAGAACACCGGGGTTCAGGGCTAGGCTTTGTTGCCAAAATTCTAGTTTCTCTATCTGCAAATGGGTTCTTCATGAGCTCTTAAGGTGCCCGTGGATATAGTTTTAAAACCTCGGTTCTCCAAGTTAAACATGTCACAGAATCAACCTGGAGAGCTTGTTAAAACATTGCTGGGCCCCAGCCCGGTAAGTCTGGGTTTAGGCTACAAACTTTGCATATCTAACGAGTTCCCAGGTGATCCACAGGGGACCACACTTTGCAAACCACTGTTGTAAAGTCTGTGGAAGACTCTTACAGAGGCTTTTGGAACAAGTACTTGCTCCAAAGTTCATCATGCTTGGAGAAGCTTCTCATTCATTTGACAGATATTTATTGATCACCTCTGATGCACCAGGTACTGTTCAGGCCTCTGTGGTGAGAGCAGAGAGAGAGAGATGAGGTCCCTACCACACAGGCTAGTGGAAGAGTCAGATGTTAATCACATGGCCTCAGAAGGGAGAGGATGACTGAGAAGTTGCCTAGCCCATGACCTCATCCCACAGGGCCCTAGGCTAGGTTTCCAGCCACCACTCCACCTGCCAGCCTTTGCTCAGGGTACCCGCTCTGCCCAGAATACCCTTCTGCCTCCTCAAGGCCCTCATCAGAGATTCTCCCATTTCTCAAAGCTCAGCTCAAATGTCAACTTATCCCTGATACCTTCTCTTAACCCCAACTCCCAACACTTGTCTCTGTTCCTTGCTTGCCCGTACGACTTGCTGCTTTGCCAGTAACATCTTATGTCCCTGCCCTACTTCTCTTTTGCCAATAATGAAACGGTCCCAGAGTGGGGAAGTGACTTGCCCAGATGGAATGGCCAGGACTAGATCAACCTCACCAGCCAGTACCACACTCCTGGAGAGGCTGGAGATTGCAATTTACTGGGTTCTCTGAGCAGTGGGGGGGCTGGGCCCAGGCCACAGGAGATAGCCCCCCTTTCAAAAATTCCTTTCTTCCAGCTTAGGTCCCAAAGAGTAGGGCTAAGGGTAAGGGTGGGGACAGGGCTAGAAGGGCCAGCCATTCCTCACCCCCCAGGGTGTGAGCAGATCCAGCTTGCAAATGCCTGGCATGGCATCTGCCTGAGTCATACCCCAAGGGCAAGGGTGGGCATGGGAACTATTGGCTGCCCCCCTCCACATACATACACACACCCTCCAGGTGGTTCTGGTTAGAGTCATAAGGGGCCTGAAATCACGGCTGGACCCCCTCCTACAGTTCTAATATGCCCTCCCTGCCTGAGGAGCCCACACTGGGGGCTGCCCCCTCAGGTACCCTGCCAGTCTTCAGCCCTGGCCAGGCCTACTTTGGGAGATGGGGGCCTGCTGGGGGCCATACCAGAGCTGGGAGGATCCTTAGCTGGGGCCCTGGCACAGGTTGCCACTGCGGGGCTAGGAAGCCAGGTTGGCAGAGAAGCCCTGGAGGCTGACTCAGGCTCTGCTCAAGCCCTTGGCCCGCCCAGTGTCCACAGCTGCTGCTTGGATTCTCCTCTGGGACTCACGTCTGGCACACTCGTGCCCTCCCCCAACACACATACTCAAACTCACACCTACCACACACATTGACACTCATTCTTCTTTACTCACAACTTGGCCCCTGCTCACACATTCATTATGAGGCGGTATAATGTAGTGAATAAGATACGGGCAAGTTACTCAACTTTTCAAAGCCACTATTTCGTAAGCTATAAATGAGTATCAACACAGCACTAACTTCACGGGATATTTGAAGAATTCAATAAGGTCATGAATGTCAGCACCAGGCTCAGAGTAAGTGCTCAATAAATCTAGCTGGTTTTATTGCTGTTGGTGTTGTTCCTACGCCTGTTGCCTTCCTACTTGCCCTCTCTGCTCTCAACATGCACACACTGATGTATGTCCTCTCCCACCCACCGGCTCATCCACATGCACACTTGCATATGACCTTTACACTTGCATCCCCACTACACAGACCCACAGCTCCCTTGGATTCCCTGGGCCCCCAGTTTCTCCCCCCACCCATGCTTGCTCTCAAGCTCCCATTTACCCTCCCTACCACTCCCACATTCATTCCTGCTCACAGACAAGCCCCCACTCGCTTACCCTTACATTCCTCCCCCTTCCACACACAGGCATGTTTGCTTCTGCTCACACCTTCCCATGCACTTAAATACACTCGCCTTCCAATGCATGTGCACTTGCTCACACACTCACACACTTACAGATTCACACTTTACCCGTTCAACACAGACTTGGGTCACAAAACCAGTACATATACAGACAAAACAATCCTAGTGGACTCCTCAGTACCTCAGTGGTCCATCCTTCCCAAAAGCTCTCCCAACACACAGAGCACCACACTGCCATTGGCAGACACCCCATCCCTGGGCCACAGTGACACTTGCCTCACCCTCACAGGACTATCTCCTCCCAGGCTGCTTCCCCTCCTCCAGTCTCAGCTCCCCAGCTCTCAGAATAGCCCCTGCCACTGCAGCCACTGCCACCTCCATGCTGCCACTGCTGAGCTGTCAGAGCCCGCCAGAGCCCGCTTCCCCAGTGCTCATTGCCAGCTGTCCCAGCTCACTCAGGGCAAGTGAGGACAGGAAGACTGGTTTCTCTGAGGTCTGATAGGTGTAGCTGCTCTGCACCCCCAAGCATCCCCTTCCAGAGCCCACCTAGAAGAAAGCCAGCTCTTGGGGAACCCACTGTCACTTGCTCAGCATTTTCCCAGCCCCCAAAGGGATTTGCCTGTGTCCCCTGCTCCTCATACTACCAGATGAAGGCAGAGAGGGCTGCTCCCCATCTTGGCTCAGGGAAACTGAGGTTTGGGGTAGAAGAGGTTTGTCCAAGGCAGCGCAGTGAGTTGGGAGCAGAGCAGGACCAGTGCCGCCATTACTAGCCCCTTATCGGGGGCTCAAGAAGACCCTCCCCTAAACCACAGTTATCTAGACCCAGCCCCTTGCCCCCACCTGCCGGTGCTGAGCAGAGCGTATTTGACATTTGATGCCACAGTTGTCAGGAAAAAAGAATAGCACAGGGGTGATGTCTGGGGACGCCTCTGGAGCAGGAGGGGCTGATGCCCAGAAGAGGCCTCCAGGGGTGGAAATGGGGATCTGCAGCGGCAGAAGCCAGAGGGGACATCAGGACAGCTGGGAAAGCCTCCAGGGCAGGCTCAGGCCTCGCCCAGGAACAGTGTCAGGGAGAGGGTGGGGCTGAGCTGAGGCGGTGTGACTGAGGAGGACAGTGCACCCAAGAAGGGCCCTCATGACAAGACCCCCAGCTCCTTCAGCTGCCTTCACACTCTGTGCCTGGGTGGAGAGTTCTGCTGGCTTTGAGGAGGCAGCTTGGACCAGCAACTGCTGGGTGCCCAAGACCAGGGGGCCCAGTCTAGAAGGACCTCGTGTCCTCCGGGGCCCACAGGCTATACCACTACCAAGAGTGGTAGAGGTTAGTGCTGACGTGAGCTCCTCTTACAGGCCACACCCACGCTGCGCAGCATCCTGTTTAATCCTATATTCTTATCCCCATACGTTTAATGGAGCACTTACTAAGTGTCAGCCCCTGCAGGCATTATCCCAAGGAATCTGGTTCCTTGGGAGCAAGAACTTTGCCCATCTTGTTCACTGCTGTATCCCTAGGACCTGGAGCAAGTGCTGGCACAGAGACCTTTGATAAATACTTCTTGAATGACAGAATGAGCTCATTTCATTCTCACACCTGAGAAGCAGACACTATTATTCCCATTCTCTAGATAAGAAAAGAGTAGTGAGTAGCCTGCCTCCCTGGGATTCAAACTGCAGTCTGCGTTTACTCCTTGGATAATGCCTAGAGGTAGGGAGATATGAGCTTAGGAGAAAACCACTTCCTCCTTTGAGTGTCATTTCCTCATCTGTGACATGGCTACACTTCACTGTGGGAGAGGATCTAGATCACATGTGTGACACGCAGCACATTGTTAGACAAGCGCACGTTCCCTTCATCCTTTTCTGCCTTGGATTTGCCCTGATGTTCTGAACCTCAGCACAGCCACACTGGGATCCATGATGCCTTTAAGTCCTCCTCTTTCTGTACTATAGGCAAGAGGTGTATTCACTTGCTAGGGCTGCTGTAGCAAAGTACCAAAGTGGCTTCAAACAACACGGGTGTGTTGGCTTGCAGTTTTGGAGGCTTGCAGTCCAAAAGTGAGGTGTTGGCAGGGCTGTGTCTCAGAAGGCTCCAGGAGAGAATCCTTCCTCATCTCTTCTAGCCTTTGGAGGTTGCTGGCCCACTTGGTGTTCCTTGTCTTATAGGCACATCACTCCAGTCTCTGCTTCCATCTTTGCATGGCATTCTCCTCTGTGTGTCTTTCCTCTTATAATGACACCAGCCATGTCGGATTTAGGGCCCACCCAACTCCACTATGACCTAATCTTAACCAATTACATCTGCAAAGTCCTTATATCTGAATAAGGTCACATTCTGAGGTTCCAGAAGGAGCATGACTTTGGGAGGGTGGGGGGACACTATTAACCCAGTACAAGAGATGTCATGGAGAAGCTGCAGGATTTGGAGAATGGCTGGGTCAGGTTTGAATTCTGCCTCCTTCACTGAGAAGCTGTTTGACTTTGGACTCCTCCGTGTCTTGTTTCTTACCCTGTAAAATGAGGACAACCACCCTGACCTCCCAGGGATGTGGAAGGGAAAAGATAAAGTGGGGACTTGACCGCAGAGCCTGGCAGAAGAACACATAGCATCTGGTGTGGCCTCCCTGCTCTGGCCTGTCGAGCCCTGTCCTGCACTGTCCTGCCCATGTGGCCTCTCCTCTGGATTGTCCTGACCCTGGCCTGTCATCTTCCTGATCCAATGACACTCTCAGAACACTAGGCTGTGATGCTCTGCTATTGTCCCTGCTCTTGACTAAGTCAATTCTCCATTTCCCAGAGGCTCCATTTTCTGATCAAATAGGTGGGACACCTGGAGCAGATGATCCCAAAGGTTCAGTATGAAGCTGAGGTTCACAGAGCCCTGAGACCTCCTTGCAAAATACTAAAGTAGTTTGGAATTCTATAGCGCCATGACTGTTAGAAGAAGGAGATGTAGGCAAGGGAGGGCAATTACCAGGAAAACGCTGCCCCTTCCAGCTGCCCTCTCTCTTCAGGTACCCCCCCCATCCCAGGCCCACCAGGCCATGGAGGCAGCAGACTTTCCCAAGCCAGTGGGCCTGAGTCTGTGTGGAGCCCCCAGGTGCCCGCCCATAGCACCCTGGGCTTGCTGCTTTGCCCGTGGCTACCACACCTGCCGTGCTGGACGACATGTGGCTACGGTGGGAGGCAGCAAGTACCAGCTCCATCTACAACTTGCTGTGTGACCCTGGACAGGTCACTTACCTCAGTTCCCTACCTACAAAATGAAGTTCACAAAACATACCTCCAGCGAGGGCATGAAAGTAAAAGGAGAAAATGTGGCAGAGAAGGGGCCATATACTCTCTGGTGAATTGTAAGTACTTCCGTCTCTAGGCCACAACTTGGCCTTGCCGTATGTTTCCTGAGTGCATGGCAAACATTACCACCTCCTCGGCCTGACTCTTGGTCTCAGGACCCTACCGCATGAGGAGTCCTGCTAAGAGAAGCCATGGACTCCTGGCGAATTAGGATGATTAGAGCAACCAGTCCAACTGAGGCAGCAATGAAGGGATGGAGGAGGCTAACAGCTACAGGAGGCCTCCTGGGTGCCAGGGACCATGCTGTGCGCACCCTCTCATTTCACCCTGAAAGCCACCCTCTGGAGTCATCAGCACTATTCCCATTTTGCAGATGGGGAAACGGAGGCATCTGCTGAGGAAACCTCATAGGGTGGCTGTGAGAATAATAATACTAATAACAAATATTATTTATCCAGAGCTTACTAAGTGCAGCCTCTCTGCTAAATGATTCCAGGGAGAGCCTTGCTCCTCAGTTAACCCTGAGAGAGGTTGTTTTATAAAGTGACTTTCCCCAAGTCACAGAGCCAGGAACTCAGCCAGTCTTCCAACCCCAGGGCTGTGCATTTACCACCATAACTGCTTTCTCTCACCTGGTGGCTGCCTGCACAGGTGGGTGATGGCAAATAAACGTGGAAAGGCCAAGGGCAGCAGACAGGGGAGTAGGATGCAATATGCCATCTACATCCCTACATGGTTTGTGGAATATGCTCAGCCCACACCCTTAACTTCTACTTTTTAATCATTACACTTTCGTACTTGGATTAGACTAAGTGAGGACAAACCAAAACTGTAGTTCATACAAATGATGTCATCCTAAACTTCCTAAGCTCTCGTTACCTAGGTGCCAAGAGATGGCCCCTTGGGGTTCCCTGGGTCCTGGGTCCAGCCCCAGCTTGCTTGGCAGCTGCTTTTCTACTAATCCTCTGGGTTCTGTGCATGGCCCGAACGTGACCCAGCTACAACGACGGCAACTCTAGATGCAGGGTGCCGGCCAGCTGGGTGCATACAAGCTCTCCCTGCCGCTGCCATTTGGAGGCCCCCTCTCCCAATGGAGGGACCTAATGCCTTATGCACTGTACCCAAGCCTGGCTCCTTCTTCGTGCTTGTCCTGGGCTTTCATTTTATCTCCAGGCCTCTGCCCCTCTATGTGGAGAGAACAGAGGAATTGACTCCAACAGGCATCCTGCTCTAACTCTGTGACTTGGGCACTTCTCCCCGAGTTTCTGCTCCTTAGCTATAAGTCAGCACTGGTGATCACTGCTTCACAGGACCATCATGAGGATGACAGCAATAATCACAGGAATACTTACTAAGGGTCTAGCAAGTGCAAGCTCAATGCTAAGTGATTCCATGGCTGTCACAGATCCTTCAGTCCAGAGAGGCTGGTCTTATTTTATTATTATCCCCATTTCACAGATGAAGATATGGTAACAGAGGTTCCCGGCACATACTGGTATTTGACAAGTGCTAGTTCTTCCTTATGGCTTTTGGTTTTCAACAGTTTAAATTCATAATTTAAATCGGTTGTGCTCAAGCCACACCAGGGTACAAAGCAATGTTTCTACATCTGCAGTGTCCAGCTTACTGTGTGACTCCAGCTTGGTAACTGGGTGCTCCGGCTGGTTCCTTGTTCTGAGATAGCTCAGCCTCAGATGCCTCTGGCCCTGGTGAAGAGGCTGCCTGGAGTCAGGAGACACGGGACCAGGGACAGCCTTGCAGATGTTTCACTTAACTCCTCTGAACGTTGGTTTCTTCTCTATTGATGTCTCAGAGTAGGTGGTCAAGAAGGAGCAACACATAGTAGGTACTCCAGAACTGCTGACTCCACAGCGTCTCCAACTAATTTAGTCATGTGAATGAGTCAGAATTAAAGACCAACTCAAAATACTGACCAGCTCCGCACACAAGGGAGCCATAAACAGAGGGAACAAACCAGGGGTCAAGTGCAAAGAGAAGGGAACACTGCTTGCCTGGGGGACCTGGGCAGGCCCTTTGTCCCTGAAGCACGGCAGAGGCAACCCTTTCTGCCTGCAGGGTGCCTAGAGGTAAAGTTTGCATTCCATCAGAGTAACTACCCTCAGCTTAGGCTGAAGGTGCCTTTTCTTCTCCCATTTTATTACAAAACTCCTACACCTTTTCCCCACCTAATGGTCCTATGGCTAGTATATATATGATTTCATAAAAACCAGGATCTACCCCAAGACCCCTTTTGGAAAGTAGATGTGACATGAATGATGAGGGTGAGAGGCACAGATGCGGGATGTAAGTCATGTGTAGGGAAAAAACGGAACCCAGGCATCACCTTCACGTTCCCAACCAGGTCCAGGCATCCTTCAAAACAGCCTAGCTGGCCCTTCCTCTGAGGCCTCCCCAAGGCCCTGTGGGTTGGTAGAGCAGTCCTTCCCCCTCTCTTCCTGGTGCACTTCTTGTTCTCCTCACTCTCAGCTCTAATGACCTGTTACCACATCTGTCCAGTCAAGTAGACTGTGAGGCCCTCTAGCCCTGGGATCTCTCAGACCCAGCACAGGACCTGACCCGGGGTGAGAGGAGGCAGGGAAAGGGAATGTGAGAAGCTTCACAAAGGCAAACATTTGAGCTGAGTCTTCCAATAATTTCCTGGGCACCTACTAGGTGCCAAGTGAGGTATTCAAGAATAAGAATGACATGTCCATGAAAAATATGTACATAAAGGGCCTTCTACAGTGGCAGGCACTGAAGAAGCAATAGCCACAGTTGTACTAGGAAAACAGTGGCGGCCACCTGGAGGAGATTATCTTATCCCCAATCACACAGAGGAAAACTATGCAGCTCTTTAAAAGAATGCATAGACCTCCATGTGCTAACACAGAAAGATGGCTATAATGGAGCATTAAAGGAAAAGGTAGTGCCTACTGCGTGCCAGGCACTGTGTGTAATCCATTTCCATTTCTGTCAATACTGCACATATGCATTATATTTGCAGTATGTATGCACATATATTAAAAAGCTGGAGATTTGGACTCTGGCCTTCAAAACCATTAAAAGTAGTTAGTTCCAATCAAGAGTGATGTTTGGAGTTAGGGAGAGCCTTCCCTTTTACTTTCTCTGTTTTGTATTATTGAATATTTTCACAACATATTATTTTTAAAAATAATGCAAGAAAAAAGAAGAGAGTTACTAGAACACCTGTCCCTGGTAAATTTAATGAATGAATGAGTGCTCTAAGAAGAGCCCAGTGACTTCGTGGGCCCAGCAGCCTGATCTGTTTGCCTCCATCACTCCGGGATAGGCCTGATGGGTGCAAAGGGTAGGAAGACACTGAGTCTGACGGGAAGGTTGTTAGGGAAGGTCCTAGGAACCCAGAGAAACCAGAGTTAGGGGAATTGGCCTCCCCTGAGGTGGGATATGAGTGACCCCCCTGGAGACACAGAGATGGCTCAGCTGCCTGAGCATCAGCCTTGAGCTCAGCAGACTGGTCCGCTGCTGGAACCCAGCTCTCTTCTGCGGACATGTGCATTATATTTGCAGTATTTATGCCCATATATTAAAATACCATGCTCTCAGATCAGGAGGGAGCCCTAGAAATCACTGAGCCCATTGCCTGGATGAGAACTGCATCCCTTAGATGGTGTGAGGTGCCCAGGTAGGGGCAGAGAGGGCCAGAATTCAGGCATCTGGAGTCTAGTGGGGGATTTTCCAGGCTCCCTTTGGACGTGCCAGTTGGGAGGGCTGTGGTGAGTAGAAAGAGTCTGGATCTCAGAGACAGACAGGCCTCGTTTGGGGCCTTGATGTCCACTCTGTGAGACCCAGAGACTCAATTTCCTCCTCAGGAAAATGGAGACCATACTGCCTACCTTGAGGATGATTGTGAGAATTCAACAGAAGGTACAGAAATAGCCAAGAAGTCCCCACATTACTTGATCCATGGTGTTCAGTGGGGTGAGTGGAATTACGGATAGGGAAGAGGGTAGGTAGCTGGAGATTTTGACTCTGGCCTTTAAGGCTCATGGGCTGATAAAGTTCAGAGATGGAAGTCTACACCCAGTCCAGGTGGAAAGGTGGGAGAGCATAGCAGTTAACACCTTGGGTCTGGGGGCAGTCCATGATGCAAATTCCAGTTTCCTCACTTCTAATCTTGTGGCCTTCTTAGGCCTCAGATTTTTCATCATTAAATTGGGGGTAACAGTAGTTCCTACCTCTCAGGCAGATTATTAGGAGGATAAATAAAGTAATGCACGTAAATACCAAGTCCATTGCCTCGCACAACTAGGGGCCATAAAGCAAAGGGGCTCAAGTCCTTTGTACCTGAGAGAAAAGGATGCAGAGTTGGCACTGGACCTCAGGCTGTGGCTTGGAGAAGAGACTCTCAGAAGGAGGAGGTGTGTGGCCCTGGCAAACACAATGTGGAGTGGCACAGAGGACAAAACCCCAGGAATCAGACAGATTCAGTCTGAATACCTAAGAGCATCACCACTTTTTCGCTGTGTACTTTCAAATAAGTTACTGTCCTTCTCCAAGCCTCAGCTTCCTCATCCAAAAAAATGGATTGCTGTGCCTGTTCCTGCATTACCAGAATATATTAGACTTTTACTCTGAACAGCACACTGTCCAAGCCTCCATCCCTTCCTCTGCCTCTTCCCCATCTCCTCATTCCTGAGCAGTCTTGTGGGACAATGGAGTGCTAGGTTTGAGTCCCAAAGACTTGCCTTTCAATCCCAGAGCATCTCCTGTCACCTGTGTGACTTTGAACAAATCACTGTGTCTGACACATCTGTTTCCGTATCTGGGACAGGGGAGAATCCCCCTTCCTCACAAGATTGGTGGGAGTACCAACCAACAATATATGTGAACATGCCTCACCCAGTACCC
This sequence comes from Smutsia gigantea, assembly GCA_032199065.1. Classification (NCBI taxonomy): domain Eukaryota; kingdom Metazoa; phylum Chordata; class Mammalia; order Pholidota; family Manidae; genus Smutsia; species Smutsia gigantea. The sequence continues at coordinate 6,388 of JAVSCE010020041.1, read as the reverse complement.
TGAGTAAATGTTTATTGTGACTGAATCTTTATAGTCTTTTTGGGGAGGATGCCTACATTTTACAAGTCATTTAAAGAACAAGTTAATCTTAGTCTCCTGAACCAAATGATCACCTGGGAACTGAACACCGCAAGTACACATACGGTGAGCCCCACAGGCCTGGTTTAGTCCTGGCACCAGCTCTGGGGACTTGGGCAAGTCACTTCAACTCCCTGAGCCTGATAATACCTACTTCACAGAGTTGTTGTGGGGATGATAATGACTGTAATAATAATTATTATTACAATAACAACAAGAGACAGAGGGGAAGGACCAGGATCTGGCCTCACAACCCCTTTCATGATGGGACAACTCTAGAGGGGCACACCAGGTACCTCGGCAGATGGAGCAACAGATGCCCAACAGCACTGCCATCACCTGTCCCGCAGCTGTTCCTTGGGGTGAGAGACAGGGCAGGCTTGGGGGCTGCATGCTGCGATTGGGTTTATGAGTAGCTAACTCTGCACAGCAGCGGCCTCGTGAGGCAAGGTCTGCAGTTTGGCTGGGAGGGACCTGAGGCTGAGATGTCTCAGAACAAGGAACCCACGGGAGCATCCGGTTGGCCAGGCTGGAGTTGCTCAACAGGCTGCACACCTGCAGATATCTGGGGGGAAACAATCGCCTTGCACCCTGGCTTGGCTTGAGCACAGCCCATTTGATTTATGAATTTAGACCATTGAAAACCAAAAGCCATAAGGAAGACCTAACCCTTTTCAAGTACCTACTATGTGCCAGGAACTTCTGTTACCGCATCTTCATCTGTGTAATGGGGATGATAATGAAATAATATCAACCTTTCCAAGTTAATTAAGTATCAGGTGAGAACCATGGAATTACTTAGTGTGGAGACTGTGCACTATAAGCCCTTGAGAAATATGAGCCTGTATTATCATAAAGCATAGGGCAGCAGGGCCAAAGATCACTAGAGGGTATGGGAACCTCAGAGGAACATGATGGATTTGGTTTGGGGTGTTGAGTTGGAGGCACCTGTGAGACAGCCAGGGAAGGCATCCATTCAGGGGGCATCAATATACAACCTGGAGCTCTGGCAAGAGGCATGGACAGAAGATGTGACTATGGGAGTCCTTGGCACAGAGATGGCAAAACCATAGCAGGCCTGAGACCCTGGGGGTGATGTGGAGCTAGCTGTAAAGAGTGCAGAGAGCCAAAGGGGGATGTTGAAGGATGCCAGCACCTTAAGGGGAGGAGAGCAAGGGCAGACTGCAAAGGATTCTGGGAGGAACAGCCAGATTGTTAAGAAAGGGAGGGCTCATGAAAGCCAAGCCAAGGCAAGAGAGTTGTTAAAGAAGAAGGAACTAGTAAATACTGCAAATGCTCAGACAGGGAAAGAAAATAAAGGCTTAAAAGCATGTGGTGCAGTATTTGCTTTCTCAGAGCAGTGCAGGCCAAAAGTGAGGCAGCAGCTGCCCCCAGGATATTACCACTCAGCCACCAGCAAGGGCGAGGCCAACTTCTAAAACTCACATTCAGGACTCCTAGCCAATCAGGGGCCCTTGAAGCGGAGACCAAAGGTTATCAAGAGGCAATGTAGAGGGAAGAAGGGGCTGAATCCCTCTGTCTGAGGCCCTGCTGAGTCTCTACACAGCTCTGAGCCTCAGTTTCCTCATCTGTGAAAAGGACATAATCTTCAAATTTTATCTCAGGGTTCTGTAAGAATTGGATGACATAATTTTGTAAGACACCTGCTACATAGTGGGCCCTCAATAAAAGTTAGTGTTCTCACTCTTTAATATAATGTTCATCCCTGATGATGATCCTAAATCAAGAAAAAGTTGAGGTCAGGTCAGTTATCCTGTTTGGGGGAACATGGGGAAGGGTGCAATATCCTTTGGAAAGACTGACAATAGAAGTCACATCTGTCCTATTTTCAAAGATGGTCGGTCTTGGTGATGGAGTATCCCAGACCTGCCAAGCTTCCCCAAGCCCCATCCTCCCGGGCTCTTCCCAGAGAGAAGCTGCCATCTGTGGATGATCTCTGTCCAGAAAAGGCCTGAATGGCTGGGAAAGGGGAAGAAAGCCATGCAGAGAATTATACAGTAGCCTGGATGAGGTCCACTTTAGAAGAGTAAAGCTAAGTTGTTCTTAAAATGATGATTTGTAAAGATTTGGTCACAATGAATATTTACATGAAGTACTGAGCAAGGTGCACTCCCACGTTGTTTTAGTTGTTGCTCCCACCAACCTTGTGAGGAAGGGGGATTCTCCCCAATCCCAGACATGGACATGGAGATTCCAGCAAATAATCCGATTTGCTCAGCCACACAGGTGGCAGATGATGGTTCTGGAATTGCAAGGCAAGTCTGGGGTCAGGAAGGAGAAGTCAGCTGGATTCAAGGAATTGGGAAAGAAAGAGATGAAGGGAGGGAGGCTTGGGTGAGGTGCCATCTGGGTCTCACTCTAACACATCCTGACGGAGTAGGAACTAGCCCAGGCTGGGGCTAGGACCTGGGTCTCACAGCCACCCCCCCCATGGGGGGACAGCTTGGGAGAGACAGACCAGATACCCGAGCAGATGGAGGCATTTCCATCTAGCTGACTCCCACCTGCATATACTGCATACACCTGCATACACTGCCATCATCTGTCCTTTGTCTGTTACTTACTGAAGGAGTCACAACAAGAAAGTGGACAGGTTTGGAGGCTGCCTGTCTGAAACGGAGCCCCACTGGTAGCCATGGTGGCCAGGAAGGCAAGAGCAACCAGCCTACCAGCTTGGTGAACCACAAGCCCCTGGAGTGGGGAAGGGGTCAGATCTCTCTGAGCTTCAGTTTCCTCACCTGGGAAACAGATAAGAAAACATACCTTATGGTGGCTTTCCCAAAAAATACATAAGAGAACACATAAAGAGCACCCTGGGGAATTGCTGGCACAGAGCAGATACTCTCTTTCTTCTCACCTCCTATTTTTCGGATGAGGAAACTGAGGCCTAGAGAGGGCAATGTCTTGTCCACAGTCACATATAGAGTGAGCTGGTAATGATGCAAGACCAGAACCCAGATCTCCCAAGAGCCAGAGGCCAAACTCTCAAACACTAGGTCATTCTTTCCTCCTGAGTCAGAGTTCTGTATTAGTCACTCTGCCAAAGCCAGCTCAGACCACGTTAACAGAGGTAGATTCCAGAACTGCTCAATCCTGTCCAGTGCCTTAGCCGCTAGCTACAAGAAACGTGGCTAGTCCCAGAAAGGATGTGCTGTAAGTATAAAAACACAACAGATTTGAAGTTCTTATATGAAAAAAAGTTGAAGATATGTCATTAATGATTTTTATATTGATTGTATGTTGAAATGATAATATTTTAGACATACTGGGTTTAAATAAAATATTCATTTAAGTTAATGTTGCCTATTTCCTTTTACTTTTATGAGGTGGCTACTAGAAAATTTAAAATTACATGCATGGCTCACATTATATTGCTATTGGACAGTGCAGGTTTCAAATGTAGGAGGAAATAGGGCTGCTCTCCTACTCTGTGCAGAAGAGGACTGAGTTGAATTCTCGACTGCACATCTCAGGAGGCACGTAGGCAGGAAGGAGCATATCCAGAGACAGAGGGCGGAGGCAGGGAAAGGGACTCAGAATGAGGCCACAATATTGCACAACTCCAGAGGCCCCGCTGACGCCACAATTCACTGGGGCTCTATTTGGTGACCCTGTGAGCTATGTCATGGAAGGGACAGTTGAAGGACCTGGCTGCATTCCCCCTGGATAGAAGACTTGAAGAGAGGACATGAACACTGTCTCCAAATAGCAAGTGACAGTCCCAGGGCCAGGGGTGCAGGCATGTTCCGTGTGGCCAAAAAGAGAAGAGCTAGGGTCTGAGGGAGAGCTCAGGGAAGCCCACTTCCACTCAAGGCAAGCCAGCACTGTCCGCAACTGGGTTGTGCTGCCTCATTTGAGTCAAAGGAGCCTCACAGGGTGAAAGGAGCCTGGTGGGTTTGCCTTAGGAAGGGTTAGCATGGAAGAAAAATGCTGTTACATTACCTACAGTGGAATGTGCCCTCACACCTGGAGGCTCTGGAGCCCTTCTGGGCTGGTGGCTGCCCCAGGGTAGGACAAAGGGGCTCCCTGGTCTAGCTTAATAATGATAACACTACAAAAACCTCTTACTGAGCATCTACTACACACCAGAGGCCTTGCCACACATTACTGTTCCTCTCACCCACCTTGATACCCTGGCTACTCCCTCCCCCATGGGGCGGATAGGAAAACTGAGGTTTAGAGAGGAGGAACGGACAAGAAGCCATGCCCAAGATTACACGGCGAGGGAGAGATGGGATTTAAACCTGGTCTGGCAGATAGCAGGGCCCACAGGCGTGGAGTGGCGCCCTGCGGGAGCCAGAGGGGCAAGGGCCAGCTGGAACCCTGGGGACTAGCTCCTTCTTCACGGGAAGCCAGGGCCCCACTGGGCTCTCCAATTAGCGGGAGCGGAGAAATCAGAGGCAGCAACAAGCTCTGCTAATGAGCTGCCACATTAAACAATGAGTCACACTTCCATACGGTGCCGCTCCAGCCCTAACCCGGAACAAACAAGCTGTGAGAAACAGTTTACAAAACAGCGAGGTGTGACTGTCTCCCTGCTGCCGCCCGCCACCGCCACCGCCACCGCCACCGCGCCCTGCATCCACCACCGCGCCCGCCGCCCGCGGGCAGAGGCGAGGCTCGCAGGGACTCCAGAGTCGCCGGCCTGCGGAGCTCAGGGGAGTTCCCATCTCCAGAATGACCCCAAGACAGACTCCACGTTGCAGCTTGCACTGCTGTTCTAGCCATCTTGGGACTTGGGGGCTCTGTCATTTGGTTTCTCTGTGACCTGGGAAAAGCGACTTAATCTCTCTGGTTCTCAGTTCCCTTATCTGTATTACAGGATAATAATAATATCTAGCTCATTTTTCAGTTGTGACGACTCAATGTGATCATCACATAAACTGCCGACCACAGTGCCTGGTACATAGCAGGTATGCAGTAAACATGGATCCCTTCCTTTCCTCTCCCGTTCCCCACGTAGGGAATCTAGCTCAGAACCAGTCTCGTGGAATGCTCCCAATAATAGCAACTTCTTTCTTCTCCCTGTCCTCTATAATACTTATTTATGCCCCTGGCTTATTCCTCTAATGAACTGTGGAATCCTGTGGACAGAAACTGTCTTACTCATTACTCCCAGGCCCAGTACAGGGAGGCAGTATGGTGAAGTGGGAAGAGCAATAGGCTTTGAGGACAGATCACGCCTCTGGAAGTGGTTAGCTGTGGGATCCTGGACAGCTATAGTAAGAACCATTTCTTGAGCCCTATCCCATGCCAGACAATGTACCAAGTGCTTCATGTGCATTATCTCATTTCATTATCCCATCTCACAGATGGGGAACTAGATTCTTAGAGCAGTTAAGTAGCATGGCGTGGTGGCTTTGTAATGTGTCAATTCAGCTGAACTACATATTCCAGAATTCCCTTTCCTATATGGTTCTAGTTAGAATCTTCTAGTATTTCTGCTTTTCTAATTGAACCCTGCTCGTACACATGTCAAAGTTTCCACTGTAAGTTAGTGATGGAGCTGGAATTCAAAATGAGTTTGCCTGTCACTCAGCTCTAGAATATTCAACTATTCTACCCTGATAATAATAGCCAATACTTACATAGTAACTGTATGCCAATTAAATATTAAGTCATTTAATTCTCATAACAAGCCTATAAGGGCATATGTAGTTTTTATTATATATAGAGTTTTTATTATTATCATTCCATTCTTACAAGTGAGGAAACTGAGGCAAAGAGAGTTAAATAATTTGTTCAATGTCACACAACTGATAAATGGGGAATCTGAGAGTCAAATCCAGAAATTTGTCTACATAATCCATCTTTTTATCTCTTACATTTTTCTTCTTCTCAGCTCTACTGTACTACAACTCATTCTTTAAGGCTCAAGTTTCCTCATCTGTAAAACGGGGATAATCACACCTAACATATACGATCATAATGAAAATTAAATGCAAAAATGTAGTTATAGGCCTTCTGGGAAAATGAAATAAAAGGGAGTGGATATGCCCTCTGTCCTGAGCAACTGAAAACCTAGATAAAATACATGAAATAACAGTTTTCAGACATTGAACATCAGATAGCACAAAATAGCAATCCCTGAGAGAGGAGAAACTAATGAGGTGAGCCCTACGATTGCCAACTTCTGCCTTGGGAGAGTTTCCAGGCTGCAACACAGGGAACAAGGTCCCAGCTGTCTCCTTGCATTGAGGAGACAGAGCAGAGTCTGGGGAGGCCAAAGCAACTAGAATTCACTGGGCAGAGAACTGCAGAGGAGAAAGATGTGCAGAAAGAGAGCATC
>JAVSCE010020040.1:0-56482 GCA_032199065.1 Smutsia gigantea | reverse complement strand
AGAACAAAAAGACATCCTACAGTATGGGAGAATATATTCATAAAAAACGTATCTGATAAAGGGTTGACATCCAAAATATATAAAGAACTCATGCACCTAACAAACAGAAAGCAAATAATCCAATTAAGAAATGGGCAGAGGACATGAATAGACACTTCTCCAAAGAAGAAATTCAGATGGGCAACAGGCACATGAAAAGATGCTCCACATCGCTAATCATCAGAGAAATGCAGATTAAAACCACAATGAGATATCACCTCACACCAGGGAGGATGGCCAACATCCAAAACACAAACAACAACAAATGTTGGCGAGGATGTGGAGAAAAGGGAACCCTCCCACACTGCTGGTGGGACTGCAAATTAGTTCAACCATTGTGGAAAGCAGTATGGAGGTTCCTCAAAAAACTCAAAATAGAAATACCATTTGACCCAGGAATTCCACTCCTAGGAATTTACCCTAAGAATGCAGCAGCCCAATTTGAAAAGGACAGATGCACCCCTATGTTTATTGCAGCACTATTTACAATAGCCAAGAAATGGAAGCAACCTAAGTGTCCATCAGTAGATGAATGGATAAAGAAGAAGTGGTACATATACACAATGGAATATTATTCAGCCATAAGAAGAAAACAAATCCTACCATTTGCAACAACATGGATGGAGCTAGAGGGTATTATGCTCAGTGAAATAAGCCAAGCCAAAAAAGACAAGTATCAAATGATTTCACTCATATGTGGAGTATAAGAACAAAGAAAAAATACTGAAGGAACAAAACAGCAGCAGACTCACAGAACCCAAGAACGGACTAATAGTTACCAAAGGGAAAGGGACTGGGGAAAATGGGCGGGAAGGGAGGGATAAGAGGGAAAAAGGGGCATTACGATTAGCAGATGTAATGTTGGGGGGGCACGGGGAGGGCAGTACAACTCAGAGAAGACAAGTAGTGATTCTATAGCATCTCACTACGCTGATGGACAGTGACTGTAATGGGGTTGGTGGGGGGGACCTGATGAAGGGGTAGTTTAATAATCGTAATATTGCACATGTAATCGTAAATTAATGATAATAAAATAAATTATATTTAAAAAAAAAGTACCCTGATAGCTAATAGATAGCATTTATTCAACAGTTATTATGTGCCAGGCACTATTCTAAACATTTTCTGTGTATTAATTTATTGTGCTCAACCTTGAGCTCTTGCAAGCCCTGAGAGTACACCAGCCATGCCCTGTCACCCAAATGAAACCACAGTGATACCAAGTGGGTGACAGACACAAATGTAAGTTGGACATCAACATCTTTTGGTAACATATGGTCATAGGTGTTACCAAAATGTTCCAGAGTATATTAACTACTAACATTTTGTGTATTGCCATCAAATTGAAAATACAATTTACGCATTCTCACCGAGATCTCTCTGAGACTCTCCAAGAGCCCCAGAGATTCTTAACCCTGGTTTAGGAACTTGGGGTTATAGGGGATTTTGAAGCAACTAGCCCTGCACAGGCTTCCCCTAAGGTGAACAACTTACATGACACGGTGCAGTTATCAAAACCAGGAAGTGATTACTGGCACGATGTTCTTAACTAAACTGTGGACCTTCTTTAGATTTTAGCCATGTCCCCCCTAATGTCTCCTTTCCATTCCAAATCTGGGATTCCACATTGCATTTAGTTTTTATGTGTCCTTAGTCTCCTCCAATCTGTCTCAGTCTTATCCTTTATGACCTTGACACTGGTGAGTACTAGTCAGTTGTTCCATAAAATTTCTCTCCATTGGGGTTTCAATGATGTTTTCTCATGATTTGATAATGGTTATGCATTTTTGGCAAGAACCCCACAGAAGTGATGTCATATCCTTCTCAGTGCATCATATCGGGGATACGCAGTGTTGATATGTCTTACTGACTTTCATCATGAGGGTAAGGTGGTGCTGGGTTTCTCCACTGGAAAGTTACTGTTTTCTGCTTCTAATTGATCGATTTCTTTGGAGGAAATACTGAGACTGTGTAAATATCCTGTTGCCTCTCAGATTTTCCCTCAAAGATTTTAGCATCCATACCAAGGATGGTTGTTACTGTGCTGTTTGTTTAGTGGTGATTTTGTATTTCTTTCATTTCTCTCACATTTATTAATTGGAATTCTTTTGTAAAGAGCACCTGTCCCTTCTCCATTTCTTTTTCTAACAAATTGTTTATAATGTTAGTATAGATTCATGGGTATTATTTACTTATTTATTTATTTTTTATTTTGGTATCATTAATGTACAATTACATGATCAACATTATGGTTACTAGATTCCCCCCATTATTAAGTCCCACCACATACCCCATTACAGTCACTGTCCATCAGCGTAGTAAAATGCTATAGAATCACTACTTATCTTCTCTGTGTTGTACAGCCCTCCCCATGCCCCCCCCTACATTATGTGTGCTAATCGTAATGCCCCTTTTTCCTCCTTATCCCTCCCTTCCCACCCCATCCTCCCCAGTCCTTTTCCTTTGGTAACTGTTAGTCCATTCTTGGGTTCTGTGAGTCTGCTGCTGTTTTGTTCCTTCAGTTTTTTCTTTGTTCTTATACTCCACAGATGAGTGAAATCATTTGATACTTGTCTTTCTCCGCCTGGCTTATTTCACTGAGCATAATTCCCTCTAGCTCCATCCATGTTATTGCAAATGGTAGGATTTGCTTTCTTCTTATGGCTGAATAATATTCCATTGTGTATATGTACCACACCTTCTTTATCCATTCATCTACTGATGGACACTTAGGTTGCATCCATTTCTTGGCTCTTGTAAATAGTGCTGCGAGAAACATAGGGGTGCATACGTCTATTTCAAACTGGCTGCTGCATTCTTAGGATAAATTCCAGGAGTGGAATTCCTGTGTCAAATGGTATTTCTATTTTGAGTTTTTTGAGGAACCTCCATACTGCTTTCCATAATGGTTGAACTAATTTACATTCCCACCAGCAGTGTAGGAGGGTTCCCCTTTCTCCACATTTGTTCTCGTTTGTCTTTTGGATGGTGGCCATCCTAGCTGGTGTGAGGTGATGTCTCATTGTGGTTTTAATTTGCATTTCTCTGATGATTAGTGATGTGGAGCATCTTTTCATGTGCCTGTTGGCCACCTGAATTTCTTCTTTGGAGAAGTGTCTGTTCAGCTCCTCTGCCCAGTTTTTAATTGACTTATTTGCTTTTTGTTTGTTGAGGTGCTTGAGGTCTTCATATAATTTGGATGTAAACCCCTTATGGGATATGTCATTTATGAATATATTCTCCCATACTGTAGGATGTCTTTTTGTTGTACTGATGGTGTCCTTTGCTGTACAGAATCTTTTTACTTTGATATAGTCCCACTTGTTCATTTTTGCTTTTGTTTCCCTTGCCTGGGGAGATATGTTCATGAAGAAGTTGCCCATGTTTATGTCCAAGAGATTTTTGCCTATGTTTTTTCTAAGAGTTTTATGGTTTCATGACTTATGTATAGGTCTTTGATCCAGTTTGAGTTTACTTTTGTGTATGGGGGTAGACAATAATCCAGTTTCATTCTCTTACATGTAGCTGTCCAGTTTTGCCAACACCAGCTGCTGAAGAGGCTGTCATTTCCCCATTGAATATCCGTGGCTCCTTTATCATACATTAATTGACCATATATGTTTGGGTTAATATCTGGGCTCTCTAGTCTGTTCCATTGGTCTGTGGATCTATTCTTGTGCCAGTACCAAATTGTCTTGATTACTGTGGCTTTGTAGTAGAGCTTAAGTCAGGGAGCATAATTCCCCCTGCTTTATTCTTCCTTCTCAGGATTGCTTTGGCTGTTTGGGGTCTTTTGTGGTTCCATATGAATTTTAGAACTATTTGCTCTAGTTCATTGAAGAATGCTGTTGGTATTTTGATAGGGATTGCATTGAATCTGTAGATTGCTTTAGGCAGGATTGCCATTTTAACAATATTAATTCTTCCTATCCATGAGCACGGGATGTGTTTCCATTTATTGGTTTCTTCTTTAATTTCTCTCATGAGTGTCTTGTAGTTTTCAGAGTATAAGTCGTTCACTTCCTTGGTTAGGTTTATTCCTAGGGTTTTTTTTTTGATGCAATTGTGAATGGAATTGTTTTCCTCATTTCTCTTTCTGCTAGCTCATCTTTAGTGTATAGGAATGCAACAGATTTCTCTGTATTAATTTTGTATCCCACAACTTTGCTGAATTCAGATATTAGATCTAGTAGTTTTGGAGTGGATTCTTTAGGGTTTTTAATGTACAATACCATGTCATCTGCAAACAGGGACAGTTTGACTTATACCTTGCCAATCTTTATTTCTTTGTGTTGTTTGATTGCCATAGCTAGGACCTCCAGAATTATGTTGAATAAAAGTGGGGAGAGTGGGCATCCTTGTCTTGTTCCCCATCTTAAAGGAAAAGCTTTCAGCTTCTCACTGTTAAGTATGATGTTGTCTGTGGGTTCGTCATATATGGCCTTTATTATGTTGAGGTACTTGCCCTCTATACCCATTTTGTTGAGAGTTTTTATCATGAATGGATGTTGAGTTTTGTTGAATGCTTTTTCATCATCTATGGAGATGATCATGTGGTTTTTGTCCTTTTTGTTGATGTAGTGGATGATGTTGATGGATTTTCAAATGTTGTACCATCCTTGCATCCCTGGGATGAATCCCACTTGATCATGATGGATGACCTTTTTGATGTATTTTTGAATTCGGTTTGCTAATATTTTGTTGAGTATTTTTGCACCTCTGTTAATCAGGGATACTGATCTGTAATTTTCTTTTTTTGTGGTGTCTTTGCCTGGTTTTGGTATTAGAGTGATGTTGGCCTCGTAGAATGAGTTTGGGAGTATTCCCTCCGCTTCTAGTTTTTGGAAAACTTTAAGGAAGATGGGTATTAGGTCTTCACTAAATGTTTGATAAAATACAGCAGTGAAACCATCTTGTCCAGGGGTTTTGTACTTAGGTAGTTTTTTGTTTACCAATTCAATTTCTTTACTGGTAATTGGTCTATTCAGATTTTCTGTTTCTTCCTGGGTCAGCCTTGGAAGGTTATATTTTTCTAGAAAGTGGTCCATTTCTTCTAAGTTCTCCAGTTTGTTAGCATATAATTTTTCGTAGTATTCTTTCATAATTCTTTGTATTTATGTGGTGTCCATAGTGATTTTTCCTTTCTCATTTCTGATTCTGTTTATGTGTGTAGATTCTCTGTTTTACTTGATAAGTCTGGCTTGGGATTTATCTGTTTTGTTTTTCTCAAAGAACCAGCTTCTGTTTTCATTGATTCTTTCTGTTGTTTTATTCTTCTCAATTTTATTTTTATCTGCTTTAATCTTTATTATGTCCCTCCTTCTACTGACTTTGGGCCTCATTTGTTCTTCCTTTTCTAGTTTCATTAATTGTGAGTTTAGACTGTTCATTTGGGATTGTTCTTCTTTCCTGAGGTAGGCCTGTATTGCAATATATTTCCCTCCTAGCACGGTTTTCGCTGCGTTCCACAGATTTTGCAGTGTTGAATTATTGTTGTCATTTGTCTCCATATATTGCTTGACCTCTGTTTTTATTTGGTCATTGATCCATTGATTATTTAGGAGCATGTTATTAAGCCTCTATGTATTTGTGGGCTTTTTCGTTTTCTTTGTGTAATATATTTCTAGTTTCATACCTTTGTGATCTGAGAAGCTGGCTGGTACAGTTTCAGTCTTTTTAAATTTACTGAGGCTCTTTTTGTGGCCTAGTATATGATCTATTCTTGAAAACATTCCATGTGCACTTAAGAAGAATGTGCATCCTGCTGCTTTTGGATGGAGTGTTCTGTAAATGTCTGTTAGGTCCATCTGTTCTAATACGTTGTTCAGTGCCTCAGTCTCTTTACTTATTTTCTGTCTGGTTGATCTGTCCTTTGGAGTGAGTGGTGTGTTGAAGTCTCTGAAAATGAATGCATTGCATTCTATTTCCCCCTTTAATTCTCTTAGTATTTGTTTCACATATGTAGGTGATCCTGTGTTGGGTGCATAGATATTTATAATAGTTATATCCTCTTGTTGGACTGACCCCTTTATCTTTATGTAATGTCCTTCTTTGTCTCTTGTGACTTTCTTTGTTTTGAAGTCTTTTGTCTGATACAAGTACTGCAACTCCTGCTTTTTTTTCCCTATTAGTTGCATGAAATATCTTTTTCCATCCCTTTACTTTCAGTCTGTGTATGTCTTTGGGTTTGAAGTGAGTCTCTTGTAGGCAGCATATACATGGGTCTTGTTTTTTTATCCATTCAGTGACTCTGTGTCTTTTGATTGGTGCTTTCAGTCCATTTACATTTAGGGCGATTATCGATAGGTTTGTACTTATTGCATTGCAGGCTTTAGATCTGTGGTTACTAAAGGTTCAAGGGTAATTCCGTCACTATCTAACAGTCTGACTTAACTCACTTTGTGTGCTGTTACAAACACAACCTAAAGATTCTTTTTTTTCCTCCTTTTTCTTCTCCTCCATTCTTTGTATGTTATGAATCATATTCTGTACTCTTTGTCAATCCCTTGGGTGACATCTATTTATCCTTAAGAATACTTGCATCTATAGGAGTCCCTCCAACATGCACTGTAAAGGTGGTTTGTGGGGGGTAAATTCTCTCAGCTTTGCTTATCTGAAAATTGTTTAATCCCTCCTTCAAATTTAAATGACAGCCTTGCCGGGTAGAGTATTCTTGGTTCAAGGTCCTTCTGCTTCATTGCATTTAATGTATCGTACCACTCCCCTTCTGGCCTGTAAAGTTTCTGTTGAGAAAACTGATGATAGCCTGCTGGGTTTTCTTTTGTATGTGATCTTTTTTCTCTAGCTGCTTTTAAAGTCTGTCTTTATCCTTGATCTTTGCCATTTTAATTATTATATGTCTTGATGTTGTCGTCCTTGGGTCCCTTGTGTTGGGAGATCTGTGCACCTCCATGTCCTGAGAGACTATCTCCTTCCCCAGATTCGGGAAATTTTCAGCAATTACCTCCTCAATGACACTTTCTATCCCTTTTTCTCTCTCTTCTTCTGGTACCTGTATAATGCGAATATTGTTACGTTTGGATTGGTCATACAGTTTTCTTATTATTCTTTCATTCTTAGTGATCCTTTTTTCTCTCTGTGCCTCAGCTTCTTTGTATTCCTCTTCTCTGATTTCTATTTCATTTACCATCTCTTCTACTACATCGAATCTGCTTTTAAATCCCTCCATTGTATGTTTTATTTTAGATATGGAATTTCTTAATGATTGAATCTCTATCTTAAGTTCATTCCTGAGTTCTTGAATATTTTTCTTTACCTCCATAAGCATGTTTATGATTTTTATTTTGAACTCTCTTTCAGGAAGATTGGTGAGTTCAGTTTGATTTGGTCCTTTTTCTGGGGTTTGTGAGATTTTGGTCTGAACGAGGTTCTTTTGATGTTTCATATTTCTATATGGAGCCCTGTAGTGCCCAGATGCTCCAGTCTCTGGAGCTGCTCAGCCCCTAGATTGAGTTTGGGGGTCGTTGGGGAGTGGAGCTGGTGCCTGGGGGGTAGGAAAGATCTGTTTCCTGATTCCCGTCTGCGGTGCCTGTCTCCAGTATCACAGCCAGTGGGCTGAGCACACAGGTGTAAGCCTCTGTGCTCAGATGTCTCTAGCTGTTGTAGGCGGGGCATCCCTCTGGCTGGCCTGACACCAGTGCAATGACTGACGGTTTGTTAGCCAGTGCTGTCAGGCCAGGGGGAAGGCTCGCCAGGCTGCCTATCACAGTGGGGGGCCTTGGAGCTGAGCACCCAGTCACGGGAATGGAGCGCCTGAAGCTCCTCAAAGTTCCCAACCTGCTGGGCAGAGTGCGCCCAGACAACCTTGTCCAGCCCTCCCTTCTCCCGTGCAGCAAGCTCCGTGCAAACACCACCCCTTTTGTAACCCTCTTGCTGCTAGGAAGCCTCTCAGACCGCCTGTCTTTCCCCTGTCACAGAGCGGCCAGATGTGGATCCTGTCCTCCACAAACAGCTGGAATGTCAGTCTGTCAGGCATTCCGCCTGTCCCAGCTCCCCAACCTCCAGACCACCACCCAGTGTAGGTTTCTGCTCGCAAAGCAGACCTCCAGGGCTGGGTGTTCATTAGTCCCAGGCTTCCACCCCCTCCCTGCTCCATTTCTCTTTCTCCCGCTGGTGAGCTGGGGTGGGGGAAGGGCCTCAGTCCTCCCGGATCAAGGCTCTGGTATATTACCCTGTTTCTTGAGGACTGCTCTGTCCGTGAAGTCTGTATGCAGTCTGGTGCAGCCTTCTTTCCTGTTGCTGTTTTAGGGTTAATTGTATTAATTAACTATATTTTTGTACCATTTGTGGTTTTGGGAGGAGTTCTCTGTCTCACCTCTCATGCTGCCATCTTTAATCTCCTCTGATCTTTATTATGTTCCTCCTTCTGCTGACTTTGGGCCTTATTTGTTCTTCTTTTCCAGCTTCAATAATTGTGACTTTAGATAGTCCTTTGGGATTGTTCTTCCTTCTTTAAATAAGCCTGGATTGCTATATACTTTCCTCTTAGAACTGCCTTCGCTATGTCCCACAGAAGTTGGGGCATTGTGCTGTTGTTTTCATTTGTCTCCATATATTGCTTGATCTGTGTTTTAATTTGGTCATTGATTCATTGATTATTTAGGAGCATGTTTTTAAGTCTCCATGTGTTTTCTTTGTACAATTTATTTCCAGTTTTATACCTTTTTGTTCTGAGAAGTTGGTTGGTAGAATTTCAATCTTTTTGAATTTACTGAGGCTGTTTTTGTGAGGTGATATGTGGTCTATTCTGGAAAATGTTCCATGTGCACTTGAGAAGAATGTGTATCCTGCTGCTTTTGGGTGTAGAGTTCTGTAGGTGTCTGTTAGGTCCATCTGTTCTAATACGTTGTTCAGTGCTTCTGTGTCCTTACTTATTTTCTGTCTGGTTGATCTGTCTTTTGGAGTGAGTGATGTGTTGAAGTCTCCTAAAATTAATGCATTGCATTCTATTTACCCCTTTAATTCTCTAAATCCCCCTCTAATTTGTTTCACATATGTCAGTGCTCCTGTGTTGGGTGCATAGATATTTATAATGGTTATATCCTTTTGTTGGACTGACCCCTTTATCATTATGTAGTGTCCTTCTTTTTCTCTTACTTTCTTTGTTTTGAAGTCTATTTTGTCTGATACAAGTACTGCAATACCTGCATTTTTCTCCCTATTGTTTGCATGAAATATCTTTTTCAATCCCTTCACTTGTAGTCTGTGTATGTCTTTAGGTTTGAGGTGAGTCTCTTGTAAGCAGCATATAGATGGGTCTTGCTTTTTTACCCATTCTATTACTCTATGTCTTTTGATTGGTGTATTCAGTCCATTTACATTTAGGGTGATTATCAATAGATATGTACTTATTGCCATTGCAGGCTTTGAATTTGTCGTTACCAAAGGTTCAAGGGTAGCTTCTTTACTATCTAACTTTCTAACTTTAATTCACTTATTATGCTATTATAAACACAGTCTGATGATTCTTTATTTCTCTCCCTTCTTATTCTTCCTCCTCCACTCTTTATATCTTAGGTGTTTTATTCTGTACTCTTTGTGTTTCCCTTGACTGCTTTTGTGGATAGCTGATTTTATTTTTTGCCTTTAGTTAGTATTTGGTTGGTCTGCTTTCTTTGTTGTGATTTTATTTTCTCTGGTGACATCTATTTAGCCTTAGGAGTACTTCCATCTATAGCAGTCCCTTTAAAATACACTGTAGAGGTGGTTTGTGGGAGGTAAATTCCCTTAACTTTTGCTTATCTGGGAATTGTTTAATCCCTCCTTCAAATTTAAATGATAATCTTGCTGGATACAGTATTCTTGGTTCAAGGCTCTTCTGTTTCATTGTGTTAAATATATCATCCCATTCTCTTCTGGCCTGTAAGGTTTCTGTTGGAAGTCTGATTATAGCGTGATGGGCTTTTCTTTGTAGGTGATCTTTTTTTCTCTCTGGCTGCTTTTAATGCCATGTCCTTGTCTTTGATATTTGCCATTTTAATTATTACATGTCTTGGTGTTGTCCTCCTTGGGTCCCTTGTGTTGGGAGATCTGTGGGCTTCCATGGTCTGAGAGACTATTTCCTTCCCCAGATTGGGGAAGTTTTCAGCAATTACCTCCTCAATGACACTTTCTATCCATTTTTCTCTCTCTTCTTCTGGCAACCCTATAATGTGAATATTGTTCTGTTTGGATTGGTCACACAGTTCTCTTAATATTTTTTCATTCCTAGAGATCCTTTTATCTCTCTCTGCCTCAGCTTCTCTGTATTCCTGTTCTCTGATTTCTATTCCATTAAGTCTCTTGCACCTCATCCAGTCTGCTCTTAAATCCTTCCATTGTTTGTTTCATTTCTGTTATCTCCCTCTGGAATTCATCCCTTAGCTCTTGCTTATTTCTGTGCAGCTCCTTCTTTATGGTTATGACTTTTATTTTGAATTCTCTTTCAGAAAGATTGGTTATATCAGTCTCATTAGGCCCTCTCTCTGGTGTTTGAGTGATTTTGGACTGGACCAGGTTCTTCTGCCTTTTCATGGCGATACAAGCGAGTGGCGTGTGTGTCAGCTGGGAGAAAAAAGTCCCTTCCTGCTTGCTGGTTGCCTTAAGCTTCTCCACTGCATGTGCTGGTTACCTGCACACAGGGAGCAGTCTCTGGGTTAATCCCCTGAGCTGCCGTGGGCGGTGCGGCCCTTGTAATAGCCTAGGGCACTGTTGGGGGTCGCAGGCACGCGGCGTGTGTTCTCCTATGAGAACAGCACCCCCCTTCGTGCCTTCCATACTTTGCGCCGGCTTTCTCTGCCTGTGCTGGGTGGCTGCACGTAGGGGGAAGCCTCTGGGTCTGGCCAGGTTAGCCGAGTGCTGAGAGAAGACCCTGTGTGGTTGCTGTGGGCGGGGCTGCTCCCGGGCTGGTCTGCAGCAATGGAGGGTCAGCCGGTTTGCTTGCAGTGATGGCCACCGGTGAAATGAACGGCAGGCTGCTTATAGCCATGAGGGGCTTCGGGGGTGTGTTGCCACCCCGGGGGGTTAGGGTGCCTGAAGTTCCTTAAAATCCCCAGCCTGCTGGACTGTGTGTGCTGGGACGAATTTGTCCACCTGTTAAACCCTTATCCCTTTAAGACTTTTAAAGTGCCTGCTTTTCTTTTGTCCCAGGGGAGTCCGCTGTGAGGACCCGCTCGCAGTCTCCGTCTCGGATTTTACTCTTCCATTTCTCTAATATCCAGTACACCATGCAATGTGTGTCTGTGCTCCCGGTGCAGATTACTAGGGCTGGTTATTTAGCAGTCCTGTGCTTCCTCTCCCTCCCCGCTCTGATTCTTTTCCTGGCACTGGTGAGCTGGGGTGGGGGGAGTGCTCAGGTCCTGCTGGGTCTCAGCTTTGTATCTTACCTTTTTCGTGAGATGCTAAAAACCATGAATTCATACTGACTTTTCTAATTCCAGTCCAACACCATAAGGTTGGTTCATTCCAGACGTCCCCTTTCCTTATTTGTAACTTCTTTCTCCAACAGTGAGAAACTGAATGTTATTATGTACGACACCTCTTTATGTAAGCAGAAACATAAACATAAATAGAAAGAAGTTGCAGGACTTTTAACACCCATCCTTGTGAGAAACAGGTTTAATAGTTACAAAGCAATATTGGCCTATAGTTCTTGTCCTTGGCCTTCCAGTATCCTGTCAAAATATGATTTCCCTAAGTTCCCCAGGTTAGGTCTTTAATTCCTCATCCTTGTCAGTGTGGTCATTAATCATTTATAATACAGTCAGGTTAATTTGCTATCATTTGTACTCTTTCGTCACCCCCGCCCCAATCCTGGTTGATTGATTTCTTTACCTGGGGTGTGTAGAATACTGCTGTGGTTCTGAGAGTCAGTAATACATAAAGGCAGCCCCAGAAAAGGGCTTCCTTCTCATCCCTCCTTCTCATCCCTCTTTCCTTCCCACCCCTTTCTCACCCCAATCTCTTTAGTTTCTGGTGACTCCTTCCTGTATTAAAAGTGAGAATTTTTTTAAAGTTTATTTTGATATCATTAATCTACAATTAAATGAGTAATATTATGGTGATTACACTACCCCCTTCATCAGGTCCCCCCCCAACCCCATTACAGTCACTGTCCATCAGCGTAGTGAGATGCCATAGAGTCACTACTTGTCCTCTCTGGGTTGTACAGCCCTCCCCGTGCCCCCCCAACATTACATCTGCTAATCGTAATGTCCCTTCTTCCCCCTTGCCCCTCAAAAGTGAGAATTTTTTAAATTAGGCATCAGAAGAGATTCTGCCTTAAGCAGTAATGAGGAGAAGAGTGGGGCCAGGGAAGGGAGGAGTGACCCGGGGCTGACGTGGGCAGGGTCAGTGCAGGGCTGCATGCCTTGGCAGCTCTCTTAGTTCCACAGCTGCAAAGCATGAGCCTGGAGTGTTCTGCAACACCAGGGAGGCCGTGGGGGGTGCCCGCCAGAGCCTGGGGGCCCATTCTCCTTTCCCTCTGAGATGTGGGCCCTCCAGTTCTGCTGTTCCACACTGTCTGGGAAACCTGTTTGAGCAAAGAAGCCCTCACCCCTGCCCCATGTGGGGCCACCTCAGGAGTTTGGACCCAGGCCGACCTTTGCCTAGTCTTACATATTAGGGAAGATGGCCCCTCTCTTGCATCATGAGGGCATGTCAACACATCAAGTCTTCCTCTGTGCCCTGAAGTCCTCCGTCCCCAGCTCCCGGCCTCACTGTCCTGCTCAGGGTCCCTAGTAAGGACTCATCCTCACTGGCTCTGAAGAGGAACTTGGAGGTGGGGACAGGCCTTGTTGAATGTTTCAACACTCCCTCACCACTGGAGGGGGGGGCATTCCCATTTCTGGCAGCAGCTGGAGTTTCACAGTAGGAGCTCCTCTTAGCAAGATGCCAGGGCGCCTAGGGAAGGGGTAGGCGGTGGGGGGGAGGGGGCGCGGGATGCGGCAGGCCTTACCTGCCAAGCCTTTGGAAAAAGGCATCGTCCTTGGGGAGGGAGGGTGTGCCACCTTCTCCCTTTATCCCTGCCCCAAAGCCACTGGGGTTCTGCTGACAAGTCACAAGAAACGGCTGATGACTGACTCATCAAACGGAAATGAGTGTGCCAAAGGGCCAGGTGGTGAGCCTCCTCTGTGTGCTGGGTTAACCCCCAGGGCAGCTCATCTGAGAAGCCCTCACCAGCTCCTGCCTCCTGCGGCTCTGGGCTCCCGGACCTTGGGCAAGCTCTAGCGGGCCTCTGGATGCCAGGGAGACTGTCCCAGCAGGACCTGTACCCAGGGCCCTAGGGATATCTAGCTGGTCCATGGAGGCCTTGATTGTCTCCAGTGAGCAGCTGGGGACACTGAGACCAAGATGGGAAAGTCAGTGCGGCCCGAGATAGGAAGAAGCCAGCAGGCTTTGGAAGGGGTGCTGGGGAGCACGCTTAGCCTCCGTGCAGGCTGCTCACTGTCGCCCAGACCCTGTGTTCTGATAACCCCTTTGGGTGGGCATGTGGCAGAAGTGGCACTGAGAATGTTCATTTGCATCTCGTGTTTGCATCGGTTACAGTGGGACACGATAGGGCAGGGTGACTCATTCCTGCCTCATGACACAACTGAACTGTCCATGAAGCAGGGACCAGGCAGGCTGATGGGTCTTTAAACGCAGTTCACGTGATTCAGCCCTTGCTCCAGGCTAGAGGATTCCTGGGCCCCGGGAGCACTGTGGTCATCGCCCCATGCAGCCAAGAGCGCTGCTTCTGTGAGTCCAGACCCTGCCTCCGGAGGGTGGGCAGCTCGTGTAGAAAGACATGGTGGGCTCAAGGTTCCCAGCAGTTGAGAGTCTTGGTCTCTTAAAGCAAGATCACATTACAGTTGAGTCTTCACTTATTGGGGGTAGAAATATGAGTTGTTTTCATTTTTCTTCCAGTAACTGCATCTTACCTTGCCGAGAGGCAGTGTACTGTGATATAAGCCAGTCTCTTCATATTCTGGCTTTTAACTTCTCTGTGCCACAGGTCATCCAGAACTTCCCTCCAGTTTTATCCCACTCCCTCTGGCTTCTCCCAAAGGTGGTCAGCCTTCAGCCTCTTGCTGTTAAGGAACCCTGCAGGGTCGAGTATCAGTGCAACAGCTCAAGCCCAGCTTTTCTTGCTAATGACCACCCCCAACACGAGGACCTCATGTCTTCACCTCACCCAGCCGTGGGTCTGCAGCCGCCCCTTCTGCTCCTCCATCTCGGATCATGGCTCATAGCAGCACAGAAGCAAGTGTGCTGGCTGAGCAGAGTGGACTGAAAACAAAATGGCAGCATCCCCACCTGGCAGGCATCCCGTCCGAATAAGAGTCTCTGAAAGCCTCCCTGCCCTTGGCATTGGGGGACAAAGGAGAGCCCTTCAGAATGCTTGACATCCTCGTCTCTTCCCAGTTTTCCTGCACTGATGGGGGCAGGCAGGCAGCTATGCCATTTTTGAACGGATGCCTCCCAGCAAGCCCCCCAGGTGGTTGGTGGCCCCCATCCCTGACAGCTCACTGTGACTGAGGATTCTAGCATGTAATCCATGTAGGTCATTGAGCACCTTTTGTCTGCATTGGGCCTCAGCCACAATTTGGGAAGACAGAGGTCCTGCTTCATGCCCTTGGCTGTGTATACTAGTGTTGGTTCTCCCAGCTTGGCCCCCATCCCCGGGATGCCCCTTGTCCTCTTTGGGTCTCAGTTTCCCCTTCTGTAAAATGGAGGGCTTGTGGTGGCTGACTTCTGAGCTCCCTCCAAGAACCCACCCTGGGACTCAAGGGGAGAAGTCAGCCTGTGGGGACAGAGGGTTCGTTGGTGACATCTGGGCCAGCCATTCATGCCTGAAACTCATCCCTTCAATGAGCATGGTCTCCCAGCCCCTCCAGCAGGCACCAGCAGTTCAGCGCCTGAATGGGACCCAGCTTGAGACGGTCTTGTATTTGGGCTGATGCTGAAGGCAGAAGGGTGACGCCTTAGCATAGGTGTTCATTCCAGAGACACCCAGATCAGGTCCCGGCACAGGCAGGTGAAATCTGCCTGCTCTGGCTCAGGGTCAGTGTGCTCACTATGTGAACTACCCGTGGAGGAGTCAGCAGGCAGTAGGCCCAAAGGCAACTGGGAAAGTTGCCCTGGAAATGCCCAAAGCCATCTTTGGACATCCAGATGCCACTAACAGAAACACCTAGCTTCCATGGTCCTGAATCCCCAGCGAGAGTTTCTCTGAACTCAGTCTGCCACCTTGACAAACAGAAGGCATGGGTCCTGGAAGCCTGGCCTGTGTCCTGGGCCATGGGCCTCTGCCCCAAGGTCTCAGTCCTTGGTAGGCTCATTCCTGTGCACAGACCTTTCCACATGCTGTCTCCTCTTTCTGGAATGTCCTTCCCTTCCTTTCTCTCCTGGATTCCTCATCCAGCTTAAATGCCCCTTCAGAGAGGTTTCCCAATGACCTAAAGTGGCCTCTCCCATCAGTCCCCTGGCCCGCACTGTCACTTCCTTCGTGGTATGTATCACCTTCTGCAATGAACTCTTTGTTTGTTAAATTGTTTAATGTCTGTGTCTCCCTCAAGGAACATGCCTGTTTCATTCGCTGCTTTGCCCCTGATGCATGACACATAGTAGGTGGTCAGTAAATATACAAAGGAGTGTATGCATGCCTGCTGTTGCCATTCCAGCTTTGTGCCACAGATTGAAGTGATGCTGGACAGCTCACAGAGGGCTTATGTTTCTCTGGACATGGATTGTCCCAGGCTGGGGAAGAAGGGGATTTGCCTCCGCGGGGGGCCTCCGTGAACTGAGTGCTTCAGTCACACAGCTGGGTGTAAGAATTTCATGGCTGTTTGCATGTCATTTGCATGGCTCAGCTCTGAGCTCTGTGCTTCTGCTTGTGGTTTCCTGGTCCATCCCCAGCCCTACAGAGCTGGACCATGGCTTCCTCGGCTTCCCTCTATGATTGGGCCTGACTGGCCAGCAACAGGGTCTGCCTGGAAGGGGTGAATGCAGTGAAATTCCTGAGGGAAAAGTGTGATGGTGGCAAAGACTGTAGCATGCTAGCGTTCGTGTCTTGAAAGCTAATTCAGCACGTCCACGGTGGCATTTAATCTTCGCAACAGCCCTAGAGGGTTAGTACCATGTCATCCCCAATTTACAGATAAGTAAACTAAAGTTCATACAAATTTTAATATGTGTGCCAAAGCCACATGGCTAGCAAATGTCAGAGTTGAGATCTGAGTCCAAGTCTGTTGATGCCAGAGGCCCTGCTGTTCACTGTGCTGACCCGCCTGCTGTGGCTTTCCAAGGGACCCAGGAGCCCTCACACGGAACTCAGAAACTGGGCTGGCCCTGCTGGAGGCTCTCAGAATCCAGCACTTCTCAGTTTCCCATCCAATGCTAAACCTGTTCTTAAATCCCCTCCAGCCTGAGCTGAGCACCCCTGGTCTCTCCCAAGTAGGACAAGGGTTGTAGGGAGCCACGTGAGGTTTTGGATAACTGGTAACACTGCCACACCTCAGAGAAAGCAAAGAAAACTGTCAAAAGTTGGAGGTGAGGGCAGAAAGAGGTGCCTGTGGCCAGACACCAAGCAGAGAGTGTGGCAGGGGGGCTGGTGAAGGCAGCCCCTGCCGGGCCTCAGCACTGGAGCACCCAGCACCCCGACAGAGATTTCCACTGCCTTCTCCTCAGGAATAGGCTTCCTGCCCGCCCCTAGTGGGTGGAGGATGTCAGAAACTCAGAAAAAGCCCCCAGGTGATTCTGGCTTTTCCCTTGGGGTCCTCCTGCCCAGCCCACTGAGTTCTGGCTGCTCCCTGGGCACTCATGGGCTTGTGGAGACCCTGGCCACTGCCCGGTGGGCCAGGCAGGCCCCTGTCCACCTCTCAGCACCCCTGACCCCTCTCTTCCTACAGCTCTGTGCTGCTGGGCTGCAGGAATGTTCCATCCTGCTGCTCTGAGCAGACCCTCCAGGAGCCATTCCAGCCCTGGAGACAGCTATAAGCTGTCCCACCTTCATCCATAGCAGGTGTGATCACCCTGTGCTGTGAGTGCCCACTGGTGTTGCCCTCTGCTGTGCTGGACCACTTGCTCCCTGAGCCTGGGCTCTGCAGGCTGACCCGTGTCTGTCCTCTGTGCAGGCGATGACTCAGGATGCAGCCAGGGGCCACGACGTGCACGGAGGACCGCATCCAGCATGCCCTGGAACGCTGCTTGCATGGGCTCAGCCTCAGCCGCTGCTCCACCTCCTGGTCAGGTAGGCCAGAGGGAGGGGGGAGGAGTTCTTAAGGCCCAAAGAAGCCTCAGGGGCCACACTGAGCACTGGACCAGTTATGGAAGCTGGCAGAATCTGGTTCCAAGTCTGTGTGCCTTGAGCAAGCCCCTGGACCTCATGTGGGCCGGTGCTTGGCGTAGCACCTGACAGGGAGTAGCCCTCAGTATATGGCAGTTCCTCCTGTCTCCCATATCTTCCTCCTCCTCTTTGGGGCTGTATTTTGCTTCCTTAACATGTGCTAAGAAGGTATTGAACCTTCTTAGAAATACTACAATTTCTGATTCTGAAAGAGCAGTTGGGAATTCGTAGACAGCTCTTCCAGAATTCTGTTTACTTGGTTCCTTCCACAGCCCCATCTTCTTCTTCACTGCAGAACAAGGGAGACTCAGCCACTGCTTCAGGGAGTAGGAGGCCTCCATTTTTCATGATCTCCAGGACTGAGAAACAGTGGTATCTGCAATCTGGGGCAGTTGTGTCTCTCAACATTGGTGCCTAGTTTTAACAATTCCTGGTGCTATAAGGATTTTTCACACCCCATGTCTCACTTGCCTCCCTAACTATCCACAAGATAGATATCCACTGCCCCTTGAGCACCTGGTTCCCTCCTACCTCGGGACCTTTGCACATGCTGCCTGGAACTCTTCCGTCAGAACTGCATGTAGCTGGCTTCTCATCCAGGTCTCAGCTCAAGTGTCACCTCCCCTAGAGCCTTTGGAATCAAACAGATCTCGATTAAAACTCTGTCTCACTGGCTGTATAACCTTGTGAAAGTCACTTAACATCTCAGAACCCCATAAAATGAGAATAATAACCATGTGGACTACTTCATGCAGGGATGATGAGAGTCTTAATGCAGATAATGTTTGCGAGGCCCAGTACCTTATTGTCACACAGTAGGTGATCAGTAATGGTAGTTTTCTTCCTCCTTGCCTCCTACCTAGGCTTTGACAGAGCTTAAGCATATAGAATTGAGGGGGGAGGAAATTAAATAAAAGAATATAAAAATGTCTGACTTTTGCAAATTTTATAAAAGCCTGTGACCACATGAACACACTGTTTGGGTCCACAACCTTGGATGGAGCCCATGCACATGAGGGGCCTAGAGCTTAAGCTGTGTGGAACTCATGGCGATCCGTTTCCACCCTACTGCTCTCACTCCCCACTGTACATACACATGCACACATACAGGCCTCTAGAACCACCCCGTTAATTTTTAGGGGTTTACCCTTGCTGACTGCAGGGAAACAGAAATTGACAAAATTAAAAAGTCTGGGGAAGTTACAGAGTGACAATGTGCTCTCTGTAGCTTTCAGAATATAAATGAAGGTAGCTTCCCCTTCCTGGCTTCATGACCAGGCAGTCCTGGGAAGCCCCGTGATGGTCATAGCCTCGGTCCTGCCTCGTGGGGGAAGCACACCGTGGGTCCTCACCTTATTCTCCTGGCAGTGTCTGCCTCTGCCCTCCCTCCCCGGGTCTCAGAGGTCCCACTGTAGGATACCAGGGTGGGGAGACTGTGGGAGACCGGTTGCACTCCAGAGGCAAGGCGAGCAGAAGCATGGCTGGTGCACGTGCCTCTGAAGGGGATCCCAGCCTGTCTCTGTGTCTCTGGAGTCTCCTGTGTAGGTAGTATATGCAGGAATAAGAAACTTGTCTTTATGTCTTGATGGGGCATGATAGGGTTATATATTGATCCAGAATTTTCTGAGCCTCTTACTTTAGAAGGTAATGCCCCAGTGTAGCTCCAGGGATTCGTAATCATCTCCCACCTCAAACTGACCACTTGCCTCTCTCTCTCCCTGTCCAGCTGGGCTGTGTCTGAACTGCTGGAGCCTACAGGAGCTGGTCAGCAGGGACCCGGGCCATTTCCTTATCCTCCTGGAACAGATCCTGCAGAAAACCCGAGAGGTGAGGACTGGCCAGGGGTTGAAGAGTCAAGGGAAAGGTCCCCACAGAATGCTGGTTCTTGGGTGCCTGGACCACAGGGATTGGCAGAGGCACTGGGAACCCATGAGTTTCCTGTTTCAGCAGTTGCTTGTGGATTGAAGGTTTCTAGGAAAGGATGTGGTCCTTTTAATAAGAATAAGAGGATTCATGAGCCAGGGTCCTGAGTTTAAGCTGCTACTTTAGAGAGACATAGCTTGTAAGTCAAGGTATTGACCAGAAAGGAGGGAGGAAGATCCACTGAATTCCTTTCCTCAAAAAGATCCATAAAAACAAAGGCACGAAAAAGAAAGCTGATTGGAAAGGTATACTGAGACTTCCTCTAACAGATCAATAAATAGGTTTTTATAACCAAGAAGAGGAGTGTGTTTAATGCTAGGCTAGGCTGAGGGAGAAAAAGGTGGCCTTAGAGAGGATGTAGCAAAACAGAAATTCATTTATATTATATGTAAAAGCCATTAAGAGTAAATACATACACACTATGATCACAACTTGGTGGAGGGAAATACACAGAGAAAAATGGTGTAAAGAGAAGACCACTGAAACATTAGCTGTGGTTGAGTTTGGAAGGGGAGTATTTTTTTTTTTTATTTCTGTTTTCCGAATTTTTTTCTTGTGGATACATTGCTTTTCACTTACAAAAAGAAAGAAAGAAAAGAATAGAATAAGAAAGCACTGCTTTGCTCTGAACCCTGTGAATGAGCCTCACCCCCCCCCCCACCTGTCCTCTTCACAGGTCCAAGAAGCGGGTACCTATGACCTTCTTGCCCCGCTGGCTCTGCTCTTCTACTCCACTGTTCTCTGTGTAAGTTCCAGGGTGGCCAGGCTGGGGGTGCGGGGAGGAAGGGGAAGGACGACCTCCATGCAGGGCATACCCCTCTCACCTTTGGAGGTTCATATGGAGAGAGAAACTGTCAAGCAGTGACACTTGACACAGGTGTCAGCCCTGGCGCCTTCAGAGCAGCTGTGACGAGCACCTGCAGTACTGTGTGGGGATTCCATTGTGCATTGTGCCATATCTGGGCTCCCCTGAAGCAGCTGCCCATTCACAAACCTGTTCCATCGCAGCCTGTTCACAAGCCAGAAAACAGATGCTGCTGAGAGATGTTCCGTCCACCTCATTTGTACCCCAATGATCAGTTACACCCAATGTGACCATCCTGTATGCCACAGACTGGTGGCACTAAATGACTCCATGTACGTGGAGTCTGTCTACACCAAAGAATACACTTTTGTGCCTCCAGTGGAGACACATAAATAAAGGTGGTTTAGGCATTCAAGGCCATTCCCCAGCAAGAGGGCAGCAGTGGCACCATTTAGGATGACCTCCAGGGTGAAAGCTCTTCAGAGGCATGCTTATGTATTGGGTAAATTGTGTTATGTTTGCTAAAAATCAGGCCCTTTCAGTAGAGACACCCCCAGTTGCCGTCTGGCTCATCTGTAATTCACTCCCTGGGGACAACTTCTAGTTCTTCCTGACCATGACCTTGGGTATACTGCTGTCAGGAAATGTGTGCCCTTTGTGGAACATTCCAGAAAAGGACCAGGGTCTGTTCTGGAATATCAGTGAACTTTCTCTCACCCAGACCTCTCTGCTTGCTGCTCCCTCTCCATCCCAGACACCACACTTCCCACCAGACTCAGATCTCCTTCTGAAAGCGGCCAGAACCTACCACCACTTCCTGACCTGGCCTGTTCCTTACTGCAGCATCTGCCAGGAATTACTCACCTTCATTGATGCTGAACTCAAGGCCCCAGGTAAGTGTTGAAGCGGCAGGCATGTGGGGCAGAGATCATGTGGTCAGGAGGTGTCCAGGTTTCCTGAAACTGTTACTGGGCTGTGACCCTCCTCCCCTCGCATCCTTCCGTCATCTCTGCCTATGGCCTGCTTCAAAACCTTGGAATCTCCTTTCCATGGCTCATGGCTGCATCAGATAGCTGAAAGCAGTGAACGTAGGAGGTAAATCAAGGAGGAATTTTTAGAGAAAGCTGAGCAGGGGTTCAGGGCAAGGAGACCCCCCACTATGGTCTGTACCTGTGCTCTGGGTAGCCAAGGGCCGCCCAGGTCAGGTCAGACACAATACTGACAAGAGATCATTGTTTGTTCTCTTAGCCTCATGTGGAAATGCACTGTGGCCAGGGAAGGTGGCTACTGCTGGTCTGGTCAGTGAGCACCATGACACATGATGACGGGCCTGGCGCTGTCCCATGTCTTCATGTGTGGGGTCTGAAAAGTGGAATTGAAAAATTGCAGGTACTATAATAGACCTGAAAGTGAAGTTCAAGAAAACTATTGTGGAGCAAGAGAAAACATAATCAGGTGTGATTTACTGAGAGGTGGCCCAATATTAGAGTAATTCATCACATGAGTAGCTCAAAGGAATAAGGTTACATAAACTTCTTGATAGATGCCTCTAAAACAGTTGATAAAATTCAATGTTCATTCCTCATATTCAAAACCCCTGTAATATATGGAAACCATTAACACATGGAAGCATTCTTAGTAAGGGAACAGCCCACAGTGAAATATTAGAGGTATTTCCATTTAAGTCAATAATCTTCCTCTTTGTGCTTAGAGGTATTTTGCCTATGCAAAAAGACAAAAGAGAATATTTCCTCTTCCAGGGAAGATGAAATTTTCATTATATGGAGATTAAACAATTGCTTATCTCTGAAAACTAGGAGAATCACCCCAAGAACTATCAGAACTAGCAAACAGGTGGCTAAGAGCTTTCCCGTATAACAGCATTAAACAGTAAGAAAACATAAGGAAAAAAAAATACAGTTTATGATAGCAACTAAAAACATAAAAGAAATGTGAATAACCTACATAGGAAAAACAAACTTAACTGGAAGGATAAATAATTTAAGAGACATGTTGCTAGATTAAATCAGTATTGTAATGATATCAGGTGTTATGGAAATAAATGTAACTGTGATCAAAATACCAACAACAGCTTTTAAAATTTAACAAAGTCTATCTGAAAGAGTAAATGCAGAACAGCTGCATGCATTTATGCATTTATTATGTATTTACTTACCTATTCTTCAAGAGTAAGAATAGGACATTTCCCTAACTAGGTCTTTGAATGTACTATTAGGCTGTAGTTATTAAAATAGTACACTATTGGTATAAAAATAAATAAATGAGTGGAACAATATAGAATGGCTGGAAACATGCTAAATATATAAAAATGTATTATATAACAAAGTGGCATCCTTAAATCATTGATGAAAGCAAATTGGTGATTTAATAAATGGTATCAGGACAATTGACAGACCATTTAAAAAATGAGTTAGAATTCTACCTCAAAAAAGAAAATTAAGAGTTCTGTCTCAAACAGAACAACTTCTGGATGAATTAATGGTTGATGTAGAAAACAAGACCGTGAAAATTAAAGAAGAAAAATAGGCTTACATGTACCTAGAGCGGAGAAGAGATGTCAAACATGTCTTTCCAAGGCAAAAATTATAAAAGAAAGGGCCAATAGATTTGAGAATATAAAATGTAAAGATTCTGTGTAACAAAACCCAGTATAAGTGAATGGTTAGTGACAAACTAAGGTAAATATTTATAACAAAAATTGATATATCAAACCCATGAGGAGTTCTTTTGAGTCAACTGAAAAAATAGGCAAACACATCAGTGGAAATGTAAATAAAGGACACTATTCAAGCACATCAAAAAGAACCTAAATGGATGAGCGACATCCCCCAAAATATTCACCCTCATTAGCAATAAAGAAAATGAAAAAGTGATCAATGAGACACCTTTTCCCGTATCAAATTGACAAAGATAAAAAAAGAACAAAAATATCACTGTTGGCCAGGAAAAGAGGGGCTGTGTTTTCGAAAGCACTAAAAGAGTGTGTCCTGATGAATAATTTTGGATGTGCAGAGATTTAGCTACGAGAGTATTCATGGATACATTCTTCCTAATAATCCAATTCCAAAAATCAAAAATTGCAGGTAGTTGTGTATATTGTAACAAAGTCATTGGTGGAATGCTCCTCAATCATTAAAAATGATATGGCAGAAATAGAGTTACTGAGGTCAAAAGATGTTGAGAACTTGAGTGAAAAAGCAGGCCCCAAAATACTATGTATATTGTAAGCCCATTTTTGTTTTTTTCCTTTAAATCTATATATGCTATTTAGTACTCATAACATTTAATTCTCATTGTGCACATTAAACACAGCAAGACATTAAGTACCAAATCTTATACCCTAACAACTAAAGGACCCTAGAAATCTCAGGACTGAAGCTATGTGGGTAAATTTCTTTGGAGGGGTTCATGACTTTTTGCCCAATCAGCTGATCTGTCTTCCCCCAACCAATTAGCTGATCTGTGTGCCCAGCCAATCAGCTGTCTGGTGTTACAAAGGAGCCGAGCAGACACTGGATAGGATTGGCCAACTGCAAGGTCTAGTATTAGTGGGACCTTATCTCCTGGTAAAGATTTGGGCAGAAGAAGTAAGAAATCAGGAAGGCCCTGAGGAGAAGGTGCTGGATTAGGGAAGGTACTTGGACATAAGATGAATAGACAATCTGCCAACCTAACTTCTCAAGGCACCCTAAATGAACAAACCAGTTTAAGGCTAATTTCTTTCGTTTCCTTCCTCCCAACTGTCCCCCAAAACAAACAGATCTAGATTGCTTCTGGGCTTCTTGCTAGTGATCAGAATTCCTTAAGCAAGCTTGCAAAACTTTTCATCTCTTTGGCAATTCAGACAGAAAGGATTTAAAATGCAAATGCCTTGGCAGGGCCTTGGATCCATAGCAAGATCTAAATGATTCATTCTTACTTTGAAATGGGTAAGGGAGATGTTGGGTTGGGGGAGGGCTGTCACCTGCACGCAGAGAGACTGCTTCCCAATTTCAAGTAGAACCAGCTGGCTCTTCCACTGAACGCATGCTATGCCTTGAGATATTTTCGTGGGCAGCTGTGCAGGAACTGTTTTGGGCAGCCCAGCAAGCAGATGTGGAGAGGAGGGGCGGACTGTGGTGAGGCCCAGACTCTGGGACAATGGGGTTCCAAGCCTGGAGGACAAGAGCCGTCCAGCAGAGCAGCCACTGCAGATGGAGATGGAATGAGGGTCCCTGGACCCAGAACAGGGAGGACCCTTGGATCCGTGGTCACTCACTGCTGAGGGCCTTCCCCTCCACATTGTCCCTGGGACCATGTGAGGCCTCAGATACCCTGGTGACCGAGGAGAAGGCAAGTATTGGGAGAGGAGCGCTCAGGCCAGGCTGTCTGTGCTAGGAACTTCTCCTCTTTCAGGGAAAGCAGAACTGAAATAGGAAACCATTAACTTTTTCTCCTGTCAGAGAGTCATTCTCAAACACTTAAAAAACCCGACACAAATGTAGAAGGAGCTGTGTCACAGACATATTCAACTCATTACTGAGGGAACCAGCAAGATGGTGGAGCAGCTTTCAAAAGCGGTGTGAGAAACTGATATAAGTTTCTCAAGTAAGTTAGAGTAAGATTGCAAAATTAAATACAAAATTAGTTAATATTGTAAAAGGGAATAAGACCATAACCTTTGGGGCTACCTTTTCTACCAAACAAAAATTACTTGCAACTCTTCTCACCCACAAGTTAACCTCTAATTTCACAGAACTTGAGCCCTTATCAAGAGCATACGGTAAACTAAACCAAATTACCTTCTTCCACATGACCTGTTCATGGGCCTTTAGTGTGATTTTTGTAAAGGCAAATGGTGGTATCTTGGCCTTATTGCTAAGTGCCCCTACCTGCAATCCTCCCAGCTGAGGGAGGCAGTGGCTGGAAGTGGGGAAGGGGCCACAGTGGAGGCCAGGGAAGGGGCTCTTGGAGAAAAGGCTGAGGCTGATCGCCAGACCATCGAGGTTTCCAATCCTAGAGCTGTGGAGACTTTGGCAAGACATGTAACTTCAGGGAGCCTCAGTTTCGTCATCTGTGAAGTGGAAAGTATAATAACACCTGCCTCTCAGAGCAGTTTGGGAGGATTGATGCTGGCCTGCATAGATTTCGCATTGCTGGGGGCAATAGGCATGGGGTAGTGTTAGTTTAATAGATGGATCCTGCAAGATCACAAGGAGAAGACAGGGCATCTGAGGAGCTGGGCCCTCCACCCAGGGAGCCTTAGGGAGCCAGTTGCTGTGGAGATGAGTGAAACAGTTTAAACTGCTTTGATGTGGCTGGGTGGCAGAGGAAGTGGGCAGGTTATCAAGCCTGCGGGCCTCCCCCTTCTTCCTGACTCCACCCCCAGTAGGGTCATCCACTGCCTCTCTGGGGTGGCAGGAAACCTCACGTCAGCCCTGCCAGGTCCTGCCCACCACAGCCCTCTTGGGTTCAGCCCGCATGTTTGTTGAATATTTACTCTGTGCCCGCACAGCTGTGCAGACCACAATACTTGCCTGAAGAGAATGTATCTGTAATCCCAAAGGGCTACAGTGGGCATCATATGTGAGTCACTCTATGGTTTCAAAACCCACAACCTTAATGATCACATCTCTATGCTTCATTACTTATTAGCAAATGACCTTGGAGAGGTTACATAAGCTTTCTGAGCCTCTGCGTTTAAGTTGGGCTGTAATTACTGTTGTGGTGACGGCAGTGATGGCGTATTAACTGTGTGCTTACGGCACATTAAATAGCTTTTTAACAGCTAAGGGTCAGTCTCGTGTATACATTCCTCTGGGTGATTGCTATTGTCCCCATCTTTCAGATGAGGAAACTGAAGGTGAGACACCTCAGTCACTTGTGTAAGGTCACACAGCCGGCAAGAGCTGTACCACCTGAGTCTGCGTCATCCAAAAACTGCACTCTGGCTCTAGAAACCATACGCTCCTGTCTGCATAAAGCTGGAGGCACAGGCGGGGAGCACGCACAGCTGGAAGACCGTGGGCCGTCCCAGCAGCTGTTCTGTAAACACCTCCCGCCTTGGGTGATTTCTGCTGCCCCTCTTCCTTTCACTTGGTGCCTTCCCACCCTTGGACCTTCTGTCAAAGCAGTGACAAAACTGGATTAGGTCGGTTTTGCCTATCAAATGGTGGCTGGTGAATTCTGAATATTCTTCAGTAGCAGAAAGTTTCTCTTGGGATGTTACTGATCATAGACATTTGCATTTTATACTTTTTGTCTTTGATTATGGATGAAAAGGTTTAGACCCCTGCAAGGAAAGTCAAACATCATTGACTTAGTAGGTGGGGGTTTATGCCATTTTTCCTTACAGAGCACTCTGATACCAAATGGGTGGGTTTGCCCCCCATGCTAACCAATTCTCCAAGTCCCCAGGCACCCACTGGGTGTCCCAAGACTCAATTCAATTCTGACACTACCCAGAATTGGGGCAAGGGCTCAGCTGTGCAGGCCACCCCGCTTCAGGTGCCAGTTGCAAATCCAGGCCCCCCCGGACCTCTGATGGACCAGCTATAAATTGGGGGTTCCTGCAATGCCCTCCTCAGGTTCAATAATTTGCTAGAACAGCTCATACAACTCAGGAAAGCACTTTACTTATATTTACTGGTTGATTATAAAGGATATTATAAAGGATTTGGAGAACAGCCAGGTGAAGAGGTACATAAGGTGAGGTCCATAAGGGTCCGAGTGTAGGAGCTTCTGTCCTGTGGAGTTGGGGTGTGTCGCCCTCCTGGTGTGTAGATGCATTCACCAACCCAAAGCTCTCTGAACCCCACTGCTTAGGGTTTTTAGTAGAGATTCTGTTAAATTGGCACGACTGCTTATATCTTGATCTTTGGTGATTGACTCAATCTCTGGGCTCCCCAGAGCTTATTGGGGAACAGACGTGTGGGACTGGTGCTGAAAGTCCAAATCCTCTAATCATATGGTTGTTCCCTCTGGCTTAAGCTCTCCAGGGGCCCACCAGGAGTCACCGTATTAGCATAAACTCAGGTCCCTTTAAAAAGGCCTTGTTATAAATAACAAAAGATGTTCCTCTCACTGCTCTCACTCCAGAAATTACAAGGGTTTTAGGAGCTCTGTCCCAGCAATGGGACAAAGACCACATATATATTTGTGATTATACCACCTTGTCAGGGGAGGTGCACCTCATCCTCCACCCACTTTGGTAAGAATCCAAACGTGAGGGACACAACTGGCGGGAGGGAAAAACCTTACAAATGAAATCCAATTCCTGCTTTTACGGTCTTAACCGTGATTGACGAAAAGCAGTTTTTCTAAACAAAAACAACAGAAACATTACAAATACCGATTCAGAATTTGAGTATTTGATAGTACAATGGCTTTCAATAGTGAAACAGGTTTTTACAGTTAAAAACAATAATCAGGGAGGACGCACATCGGTTCTCTGTTATTCTTGCCGCAAACGCCTAACCTCACAAATGGAGGGAGTCCATCCTGCAGTGACATCAGACACCCCAAACCCAGGGACATTCCCCAGTAACTGATCAGGGCTCTTTTGTCAAATCAGGACACCAGGAAAAGACCGAGGAATTGTGACACTCTCGAGGAGGCTAAGGAGAAATGGCTAAATGCAATTTAGGGATCCTGGATATGATCCTCAAGCTAAGAAAGGACATTAAGACCAAATATATAATCACAATATCATTGGTGGGGGGTGGGAGGATTTAGGGAAAGGAGGGGAAGGCAGCTGTTCCAGAAATCACACGATGTGATGAGTTAATAAATCCAGCTGCCTATTAAAGTAAAACCAAATGACAGTGGCTTAAACTCCTATGTTTTTTTCTCTCTTATATTAAAAAAAAAATCCAGTAGAAGGTAGTCCAGGTTGATAAGGTGATCCCACGAACATTCCAGACCAGCCTTGTCCCATCTTTCTGCCCCATCATCCTCAGCAGGAAACATTGTCCTCAAGGTCACTGATGGTCAAATGTGGTTGCTGGAGGTCTGGCCATCGTGTCCCCATTCCAGTTACAAAAAGGAAGAAGTGAAGGGGGGGGTGCAAAAAGGGGTCTTCCCAGAAGCCCTCCCAATACCTGTAAGGGAGGTTGAGAAATGTGACTTATCAACTGGGTCTGTCGTCCGGAGTCCAATTAGTAAAGAAGGAGGGGGATGCCATATATAAGTTACTAGTAAGAGCGGTTGGAAGACCTGGGCTGGTCTTGTCAGGGGGACCTCAGCAGGGTGGTCTAGGACTAGGATGGCAGGTTTCACTTCACTCACCCCCAGGCCTCATGCCTCTGCAAAGCGGGAAACCTCACCCCCTAGGCATCTCTGCGGGGCCACTGCACTTGTTCTGAGCAGCATATGTCTTTTTTTGCCATCAGCCTTTTTTCCCCAAGAACCAAATCGACTCTGCCTGTGTGGAGCTCTGCCCAGTGTCTTCCTTCCCTTAGTATTTCCCTCTCACCTGCCTAACCTGGCACAGGCCACCTCCCTTCCCACCCTCAGCCCCTCTGCTCCCAGGTTCACTGTCTTTGTCATGTCCTTCCCCAGCTTTTATTCACACCAAAGGCTGTGCTTCACCTTCCTGCCTAGGGATGCTCAGGTCTCATGGCCCAAGTCCCCAGTTCCTCCAGACTCTCTAGAATCCAGCACCCCAGGGATGGGGACAGGAAGGTGCTGCTTGGGGGGCCCCCAGAAGGGAGGAAAGTATAAGAGAAGCCCAACTGCCAGGGGCATTTATGTCAGGGTATGATGTAGCTCAGACTCTCATAGATACTGGAAAAGGAGTGCAACATAATCTCATGAAGGGGTCACTGTACGGTTCAAGCTGGGCTGCTTCCCCGCTTCGTGTTAGCATGCTGGCTGCATGGAATTAGGGTGTTTGCCTTCTAAGAGGAAAACTAATAGGCAAAGAGGATCAAAGTGTTGTCCCTGCCTGCCTCAGGTCTGCCCAAACGCCGTGCCCCATCCTCAGCATGGGCACGGTACTAATTCTTGTTTGGTGACACAACCATGACTGCCACACCTCCTCCAACATCAGAGTCAGCTGTCCCGTGCAGAATGGCCATATCCAGTCACAACTGTGAAAGGGGGCGGAAGCTTAGATGGGTAAACAAGGCCAGGATCGTGAAGGGGTCACATGCACAGGCGATGTGTTTGCCCCTCGCCGTGACTGCACACTGCCCGCTAAGCCCACCAGCACCCATCCTGCACCTGCATGAGGTGGCTCTTTCCCTTTCCCACTTGTCAGGACCTGACGCAGGGACAGCCTTGGCAAAGCTTTGTTCAGCTCTTGGACCAGCCTTGGTCTAAGAAAGCCAACCCCAGGAAGTTGTTCTCATCTGCTACGGTGACCAGGGAACAGAGGCGATAAAACCAAAGGGGGAGAGGCACCTGTCGCCTTCCTGTGGAGGGAGAGGGAGTGGAGGGCTGCCCTGAGAATGACACCACCTCCCCTCCAGCAGGCACAGCCCCCCGGGGCCATCAGGTAACCTAAAAAAAACTGAGGCCCACCTGGCTGTAGGACGCTGGGAGAGATTTCACAATGTACACCAGCGCATGGGGAGTTGGCCCGCTCAAAGGGGTCACTTTACACCAAGTTTATAGGCTCAAAGCCCCCTGTGCATTGCACAATCTTTTCTAATGTGGTCTTAACTCAGGCCCCAGGCCAGCAATCCATTATGCCCAGACTCTGGTCCATGATAATCAGTGGGATCCATTATCAGGAGCGGCCAAGAAGGGGGCATTTGATGGGAGTCTTGGGGGCAGGCTGTAGGGAGCTCTCTCTGATGCTCTGTGCTCCAGTGGGAGCTGCTGGTATCTGGGCTACTCAGCAACGGCCAGCCAGCTCTGGAGACAATCCCTCTGGGTCAGGGTTTGCCAAGAGGCACAGATGTCCTCTACACATCCCCAACAAATGTAGCAAAATCAGGCAAACTCAAGGTTATATGGAGTTGACAGAGCTAGTAGGAAGCAGCTCCCAGCTCTTAACTACAGTAATCCCCAAATTAAACCATTAAAGCATCACAAGATAAACAGGTGGGGAAATACAAGATGGTAGAGAATGTTCCTTGTCATGAAACTGAAAGGGAAAAGTGAGCTTCCAAGAGAAAGTGATATTTCAGGGTCGAGGTGGGGCTTTGTGACTAGGAAACATCATCAAGCTTCAGGAGGGCGGTGGGATTGGAGATGGGGAGGGGCCCTGCCTTGGAGGGAGAGTGGACTCACCTGTGGCACACTCCCCCCCACCCCAGGAGTGGCCTGCATCAGTAGAGGCCGAATTGGGAGTAAAGCGATGGGTCAGCAGGATGTGGGTTACCCACTAAAGTATCACATTGTAGAAGAAAGGTGCAGAAGGGTCAAGAGAAGACCTTGCTTGGGTGTGTTTGCAGCCGGGGAGACTGGGGCAGGGGGTGAACATTGTCTCCACTACAGCATTTCACTGGGGGGCCAGAGGGGGCCCGGGGAGCTCTCCTCTGTCATGCATGTGAGTGGCCACCAGATGGTGTCCCGAGGCCTATAGTTATGGCCACTGTTTCAGGAACTTGCCTATCAAAATAGACATAATATTAACTTCTAAACATGTGACAATTACATAAAAGAAACATCAAACGAAAGGCCCCAAATCAAAGTGATTAGATCCTAAATTAGAATAGCATAAATTGGTAATGTTCTGTCACTTACTGAACAAGAAGCTTGGCTTTCCCACTTAAAGCTACCTCCAACCCGTCTTGGCTTTGCTCTGGTGCAAAAGGATCGCCTTCCTGCTCCCAGCTCAGTCCGCACTCCCCAGCCCCTGTCCAGGGCCACCCTGAGACAGAAACCCCCATGATGATTTCCAAGCTCTAACAAGGAAGCCATCCGCCCCCCTGAATCCTAGTCCCCTCTTCTGTTATCCTTGCTGATGAGGAGAGCTAACGCTTGATTTATCTCCTCTCTGTGGTTGACATAGAACTGAATACAGACTATAAAGGGTCTGTTTTCCAGCTACAGAAATGAGTCATGTTGCAGGAAAAAGGAAAAACCTTTGGCTTGTTTCTTCTCGGTGCGTCTGAAGTCAGAGGAGATGGAGAAGTAGAGGAGTCTGGGAGGGATGCGGGGCGCAGAAGCAGGGCTCAGCCTTAGAGGGACAATGTGGGGCAGTGCCGAGGGACCCTGAGAATGTGGGGGACACAAGCCAGAGAGGCTGGGAACCTCACCGCCCTGCTGTTGCTGGAACTGAGCTCAACCGCTGCAGGACACCTGGGCCCAGTATCGGGAGCAGCCATCTCCTGGGCCTCAGTTCGCCCCCCAGGGCTCTGCTCACAGTCTCTGAAGAGGGAGGCTTTGTGGGACAGTGGATGGGGGGCCTGGAAACAGACTGAAAGGCCTAGGAGGCTATAGGTCCGATCTGCTCCATGTCCAGGACAGCGTCCAGGAGCTCCCAACCCAGCTGTCCATTGCCGGGCTCACTGGGAGACACCGGGCCACGACAGATAAACTCACAAACTCTGGTTTCTTTGGCCACAGGAATCTCCTACCAGCGACTGGTGAGGGCCGAACAGGGCCTGCCTGTTAGGAGTCACCGCAGCTCCACTGTGTGAGTCCTCTGGGGTGGGGAGCTATGGGTGGGACGTGGGACCCCCACTGTTTCATCATTCCTGTGCCAGGCACCCCCACCCCATGCAGCTGGCATTCCCTCCATCACTGCACTCCCTCCCACCCCAGACACCAACAAACAGAGTTCAACGGGACTGGAACCCACTGGGTTGGCTGGTGATGGTTTGTACATAGGTGCATTTTTCTGGGCTGACAGTCTTTCATCACATTCCTAATTAGGTCCAAGACTTTAAAAAAGAAAAAAGTTAAGAACTACCGGCATTGATTGTGCCTGGTACTGGGCACACATTACCTCACTTTACCCCCACTTTTCAGATGAGGAAACTGGAGGTCAAGAGGCCAAATATCTTCCCCAAGTTCACACAGCTAGTGAGTGTCTGAGCCCAGATTTGAACCTGTCTTAACTCAGAAGCTCATGTTCTTTCCACAGTGTCTTTATGCCTATTAACTAAAACAGCATTTCCAAATTTTTTTGACTGGGACCTACAGTAAAAAAAAAATGCATTTTATGTGAAAGCCTGGTGTATACACACACACACACACAGAGCTGAAATGAGTTTTAGGAAAGGAAACTTATCCCAACCCCATAAGGTGGGCTCTGTCCTGTGCTATTCTGTTTCATTTGAGGGGTAATTCTGATTGTGACCCCAAATTGATTCCATGACCCACTCATGGGTCCCAGCCTGCAGTTTGAAAAGCACTGGAGGAAAAGGCTCGACTCCGAGGACCCTCTGGCGTTTCTCCAAGCATGTGGGTGCTCTCTCACCTAGACAGTTGGGAACCCAGAGACCCCAACTTGCACCAGCCCAGAAATTATAATCACCCAAATTCCTTCCTCCCATCCTCAGCCTCAGGGGGTCGCTGCATATTCACACCAAGAGCAAACATTTATTGAGTTCCTTCTGAACAGAAAAAAAACAAAAAACCCTGTGGTATGTGAGACCCAAAAAGGGGATAAAAATGTTGTATAATAGGTAAATAAGACATCTGCCAGGGGCTGAGGCAGGTGGTTGGTGAATAAGCACCACCACCTTTTAGGCTTTTACTGAGCTCTGGGCACTGTTCTAAGTATTGTTACATCGTGCAATCCTCATGTTAATCCTATAAGAAAGGTATTTTTACAGCAGCAGACTCACAGACTCCAAGAAGGGTTGAGCGTTTACCCGAGCGGTTACCAAAGGGAAGGGACTGGGGAGGGTGGGTGGGGAGGGGAGGAGAAGGGGATTAAGGGGCATTATGATTAGCACACATAATGTAAGGGGGTCACGGGGAAGGCAGTATAGTACAGAGAAGACAAATAGTGACTCTGTAGCATCTCAGTACACTGATGGACAGTGACTGCAATGGGGTGTGGGGAGTGGACTTGATAATATGGGTGAATGTTGTAACCACAGTGTTGCTCATGTGAAACCTTAAGATTGTATACCAATGATACTTTAATAGAAAAAATATATATATATAAAGGGTATTTTTAAATCAGGGAACTGAGGCACAGAGAAGGTTGTAGAAAGATCTTAGAGCTCAGAGGTGGTCTCGCTTTGGTTGCCTGTAAGTTGGGCACAAGGATGCAGAGAAAGCATGCAAGTGGGGCAGCACGGGCATGGCTGGTATGGGCCTGTACATGTGTGCATGTGGAGCTCAGCGCACACCTGTGGAAGATCGAGCGCTTGGTCAAGAAGAGGGGCCCAGGAAGGAAGTGCTTATGTGAACCTACCCCCTTTTTCTTACAAGCAGAGAAATCAAAATTAGTTTCTCCCTAAATGATGGGATCTCTGACAGAGCCTGGTCCTGTCCCCATGCCCTGACCTGGGCACAGCTGTCCAGAGACTGGCGGGAACACCACACGCATGGTGCCTCTTTGCCCTGGGTTTAGACACAGCAGGGGTGTGTGAGCACAAGAGCCCTGTGATCAGTCCCTCCCGAAGCGTCCACAGCAACAACACCGTCACCGCTCGAATACCCTTCATGAAAACGCAGCAACGGAGGGTTGGTGTGGGTGAAGTGGGAACAGTCGTGTGTTGTTAACGGTTAATCAAGTGGCCCACACCTCAGGGTTCATGACTCTCTTAACATTTGGGCGTGTTTGAAATGTTCCATAATGAACAAATTTAAACACTGGCACCAAGGGGGAGCCCAGGGTCCTGTGAGAGGGGAGGCAGAGGCGGCTGGGTGCACGCCTCCTCTCCCAGCCCGATGCTAGCCTGAATGGTGGCCGTGGTGAGTTAGAAAGGCATCCCCTCTGAGCAGTGGAATCAGAGGCAGCCCTGACTTGGCATCCCCTCCTCCTGGCAGGTGCCACCCCCCAAGCCATGGCTCTTGGCTTGAGGAGCAGGGCACAGGCTGAAAGTTCAGGTCACGTGGCATGACCCCTCCCCTTACCCCTCCCCAAGAATGATTGCCTGGCTTCCAGTCACCTCGCCTAAAACACAGTCCTCTAATCCTCTTTTGAGTAATCTTGCATTCGTTCAGATGCCCTGTAGGAAAGATATTTATATAAACATGAAGGTAAAATTTATTTCTGAAAATTAAGTTCAGTTTTTAAAAGATGACTTTGAAGACACCAGCTGAAAAGCACTGAGAAGTAGACCAGACACTTTCCTCTTGGAACCGGGACCCCTGAGACCCCTCAGCTCCCTGGGCTGTGAGGGGACCCGGGCCTCAGAGAGCCAGGCACTGGCAGGTGCAAGGTGGGTGGCTGGGTCCCTAGCCAGTCCTCTGTGTCCCCAGCACCGTGCTGTTGCTGAACCCAGTGGAGGTGCAGGCCGAGTTCCTCACTGTGGCCAACAAGCTGAGCGCACCCGGGCCCTCGCCCCACAGCACCTACACCACCCTGCTCCTGCACGCCTTCCAGGCCACTTTTGGGGCCCACTGCGACCTCCCGAGTCTCCACTGCAGGCTGCAGGTAAGTGCCTGGGCCCTCCTTCCGGCAGAGCACTTCTCCGAGGTGGCAGAGCCCCTCGTCTTGGGGTACACTGGCCTCCCTCATCCTGAGCAATGTG
Organism: Smutsia gigantea; assembly: GCA_032199065.1. Classification (NCBI taxonomy): domain Eukaryota; kingdom Metazoa; phylum Chordata; class Mammalia; order Pholidota; family Manidae; genus Smutsia; species Smutsia gigantea. The sequence continues at coordinate 21,783 of JAVSCE010020040.1, read as the reverse complement.
GCAGGACAGTGACTGAGGGGTGGCCCCACTGAGAGGGTTTCTGTTGTGTTGGGTCCTGACTGAGGTGGGTGACCCCCTGGGCAGTGAGGCTGGGCACAGAGCTTCAGAGGACGACCTGGACCAGGTGGTATAGGATCAAGCTTTAGACTGATGCTAGAAGACCCGGCTTTAGTCCTAGCTCTGTGACAGGTCAGCTGTGGCCCTGGATGGCCCTTCCCCTCTCTGGTCTGCAGTCATCAGCTCTGAAGTCCCTCCCAACTTGGCAGTGCTCTGGCTCTGGGCCTTTCTCTCATCCCATTTCCTGAGAATAGGGGTTGGGGGTAGAGGCCTGGCTCCTTGGTCAGCCATGGGTAGAGGTGGGTGGTGAGGTAGGAGACCGGTCACTGCTGCCTTCAGTAAGATCCTGGGAGCTTGAGAAGTCAGGCAGCCAAGCTGTGACATAGCAGCAAGCCTGTGACCTCCGGGGGTTTCAGTCCAAGACCCTGGCAGAGCTCGAGGACATCTTCACGGAGACTGCAGAGGCACAGGAGCTGGCATCTGGCATTGGAGATGCAGCTGAGGCCCGGCAGTGGCTCAAGACCAAGCTGCAGGCGGTGGGAGAGAAAGCCGGATTCCCTGGTGTCTTAGGTAAGGCCCTTGGGAGAGTAGGGCCTGTTTTCCCCCTGGCCTGTTCTAGCTCAGGTGAGCAGCCCAGGTTAGCCTGGTGGTTCTGCTCCACATGCTCATTCAGGGACCCAGGTCCTTCAGCACCCTGTCTCTGCACCACCCCAGAGGGCGTGGCTCCTGTCTGCAGAGTTAGGGTTGGGTTGCCATCATGTGGCAGCTGGTGGGAAGAGAAGAGGATGTTAATTGAGGGCAGGGGGGTTCGTTCTTACACAGAAGATAGTGCAGAAGTTGCGTGCATCATGTCTGCACGTACCCTTTAAGTCCCCTGTAGTCACATGGCCACACCTTGCCCCAGGGAGCCTAAGAAACATCCTGTCTACAACTGTATTATGGAAGAAGGGACACAGTATTCCTCACCAATACCTGATGAGATGGTGCCATTGTTTTCCTGTGAGCACCCTGTAAAATGAGGCTCAGAGGCTGTGACCTGGCCACATTCACACAGCTCATAAAAGCTTATGGCATTTCCATGGTGTGCTTGAAAAAAGGCCCTCTGGCTTCAAGCCAGGCATCCCGGCCTCCAACTCCACCTCAGTCCACCCGGCTGTGTGGCCTGTGTCCATCCTTCCCCAGCTCTGCGCTCTTCTCTAAGTTGAAGGGCCTGGGCTGGCCAATCCCTGGCCCCTTCAGTCCTCCCCTTCTGCCCCTCCTGTTCTTACAGACTCTGCAAAGCCTGGCAGGCTCCGCACCATCCCCATCCCTGTTGCCAGGTGCTACACCTACAGCTGGAGCCAAGACAGCTTTGGTAAGTGGCCGCTGGGACGCTGGGGGGCCGACCCTGCCAGCTGCTTCCCCGTCCCACCAACCCCACCAGAGCAGGCTCTAAGCAGAGTAGGGGGCACTGCTCTGAGTCCTGGGCTGGCCTTGACCCTCCCTTGACCCTCTTCTCTCTTCTTTCTGAGCCTGTTGCCCCTCCCAAGGGTGAGCAAGGGGGATTTCAAGGCCCAGATACCCAGGCGGTGACTCCCCTTGCTTCCCTGCAGACATCCTGCAGGAAATCCTGCTCAAGGAACACGAGCTGCTCCAGCCAGGGATCCTGGGGGACGACGAGGAGGAGGAGGAAGAGGAGGAGGAGGAAGAGGAGGAAGACTTAGAAACCGATGGGCATTGTGCTGAGAGGGACTCACTGCTTTCCACCAGCTCAGCGGCCTCCCGGGACTCCACCCTGTCCCTTGCCTCGTCCCAGGCCTCGGGGCCCACCCTCTCCCGCCAGTTGCTGACATCCTTTGTCTCAGGCCTCTCAGATGGTGTGGACAGTGGCTACATGGAGGACAGTGAGGAGAGCTCCTCCGAGTGGCCCAAGAGGCCCGGCAGCCAGGAGCGCCGAGGCCATCGCAGGCCTGGGCAGAAGTTCACCAGGATCTATAAACTCTTCAAGAGCACCAGCCAGCTGGTACTGCGGAGGGACTCTCGGGTCCTGGAGGGCAGCGCAGACATGGCCTCTCCACTGCGCCGGGCCGGGAGCCTCTGCAGCCCACTGGACGGCTTGGCCCTGCCCCCCACCCGGGCCCAGCGCTCCCACTCCCTGCCCCAGCCCAAGCTCAGCACCCAGCTGCCCAGCTGGCTCCTGGCCCCCGCCTCCCGCCCCCAGCGCCGCCGCCCCTTCCTGAGTGGGGATGAGGACCCCAAGGCTTCCACGCTACGTGTCGTGGTCTTTGGCTCCGATCGGATTTCGGGGAAGGTGGCTCGGGCCTATAGCAATCTGCGGTGAGACCCTGACAGGGTATTGCCCTGCCCTGGGTAGAAAGGTGCTGGTGAAGTCTGGGCTTCAGGCCTAGGGTCTGAGAAACACCAAGGGACCCTCTCCTTACCATGTTCTTCTTGCCAGGCGGCTGGAGAACAATCGCCCCCTGCTCACCCGGTTCTTCAAGCTGCAGTTCTTCTACGTGCCCATGCAGCGAGGCCACGGGAGCAGCTCCAGCGCCTGCCCATCCCATCTGGGCCAGATGCCCCCCCGTCCCACAGACTCCCCAAGGCAGCCCAGCCCTGCAGTATGTCCCCAGCCCTGGACCAAACGGGGTGGGAGAGTAGAGTACACATGAACAGGTTCCCGCTCCCTGAAGGGGGCTGGCCGAGAGTCACCAAAGGCAGGCCCGTGTGTTCATGGGGCACCTCCCGCCTGGGCTCACTCCTGCCCTGCGCTTGGGGTGGGATTTTGCTGTATGACGGAGACTGAAAGTTGTCAGACTTCCCCCAGGGTAGGGAGAAGCTCAGATCGGGGCTGTCTGTGCCTTTCAGGGCCCTGGGGCTATGGTGGCAGGCCTCCTAACTGGGAGTGACTCCTGCCCTCTGCCCCAGGAGCTGGGCCCGGCCCCGTGGGAGGACAGCACCAATGACATCTCCCACTACCTCGGCATGCTCGACCCCTGGTATGAGCGCAACGTGCTGGGCCTCATGCACCTGCCCCCTGACGTCCTCTGCCAGGTAAGCAGCCCCTGGGGTTGGGGGAGAGGGCCCACCGGCTGCAGTCACCCAGCCTCACATTGCGGGCCCTGGCTTTGGAGGCTTCAGCTTGAGGCCTCCGTGGAGGACCAGAGCTCACTTGGAAATGAGCAGGGAGGGTGGGTGATAAGCAGGACTGAGCCAGAGCTCAGGGCACTGGGGACAAAGGCAGGGGTAACTACAGTGATGGGGTGAGTCCCCAAAGGGTGCAGGGGTCCTTAGGTTTCAGCCCCCAGCTTTTTCCAGCTCAGCCAGGGCCCTCCCCGGTGGCACCTGTGGGTCTTCCCCTGGCCTGTGTCCTGTTGCGTCTCACCATCCCTCTCCCTGGCTCTCCATCTCCTATGTGTGTGTGTGCCTCTTCCTCCTCCCATTTCCCTCTCTCTCCGCTGCCCGCCTGTCCCTCTGGCGTGCCCCTCCCCCAGCAGTCTCTGAAGGCTGAGCCCCAGGCCCTGGAGGAGCCCCCTGCCCAGCTGCCCATCCTGGCAGACATGCTGCTCTACTACTGCCGCTTCGCTGCCCGGCCCGTGCTGCTGCAGGTCTATCAGACAGAGGTGAGGCCCCCGGCCGCCCCTCCCCGCCATTCCCGGGGCTCCCTGCAGGCCTCAGTCAGCATCGCCCACCCCTGGCAGCCAGCAGCCCTGTGCCGGAGGAGCCTGCTGGCCCCTCTGGGCGTGCTCACTGATGCCGTTGCACCTGCCCGCTCCAGCTGACCTTCATCACCGGGGAGAAGACCACAGAGATCTTCATCCACTCCCTGGAGCTGGGTCACTCTGCCGCCACGCGCGCCATCAAGGCTTCGGGTGGGTGCTGCTGAGCCCCGGGGAGATGGGCAGGGAGGCCAGGGCCCTGGGAGGTGGGGCCCGGAAATGAGAGGGCATCTGTCCACGTGGCACAGGTCCTGGCTGCAAGCGGCTGGGCATTGATGGTGACCGGGAGGCCGTCCCTCTGACACTACAGATTATTTATAGCAAGGTAAGACTCATGCTGGGTCCCAGGGCCCTGTGGGATCTGCTCCGATTCTTCCTCACCCAGAACCAGACTCACGTTCCTGGGCCCCAGTGTTTAAGCTGGAAGCTGGAGCAGGCTGCCCTGAGCCCCCGACTCTCCATCTCCATGGTGAGAGAAGGGGAGGCCTCCCCTCCCTCGAGCTTCCAGCTTTGGGCCTGGCTGTAGGGCTATGGGGGAAAGTAGGGTGAGGGTGGGGCTTCTAGAGGCAGAGCACAGGCCAAGCCAGGGTCTGCAGGGACCGATGTGCTTGGCTGGGTCCATGGGAGGTGGGACTGGTGGGAAGGTAAGGAGATTTGGGGGGTGTGGCGGGAGGGGGTGCCCATGAGCACACCAGAGGGCAGGAGTCTGAGCATTCACACCCTGGGGTACAGGGCGCAGGAGCTTGACCTCCCAGATGGGAGCCTCCCGCCTTCTTGCCTTTCTTCCTCTGTGCACCATTCCCAAGATACTAATTTATTTAGCCCCTACTCATGCCAAGCTCTGGGCTGGGCAAGGGGAAATAGCAGTGAGCAGAGAAGGCTAGGCCCTCCCTTTAATTTTCCTAGAGGAGGGAGACAGACAAAAAATAAGGAAGTGATAAGGGCTAAGGTGATGTCTCAGAGTGATAAGTGGAGACCAGGCAATAAAAGGGCTGATGGGATAGGGACAGTGGGACTTCTTTACATCTGGCGGCCAAGGAGATGGGCAGGGAGGCCTGACACTCAGTGAGTGCCCTGTGTCAGGCATTTGTGAACACCTGCTGGGTGCCAGGTGTTGTTCTAGGAGCAGGAGTTTTCACAAAGGTAGACAAAGCACCTATAATCTAAAGGGAGTGGTGGGCACTGATTAGATGATCCCACAAAATGTATAATCACAGCTGTGACAAACAGGTGAAGGAGAGGCAGGTGGTCCTGGGAGAACCTCCAAGGGGATTACTCAGTGTAGTCAGGGAAGTTAGACAAGGCTTCCTTGCAAAGGGACATAAAGTCAAAATTGGAGAGAAAAACAGGAGTTAATTAAGTTAAGAAGGAAGGGATGTACCCTCTAGGCCTAGGGAACAGCATATGCAAAGGCCCTGTGGTAGAGAGAATGTGAACACAAAGGGCACTGAAAGAAGGCCAGAGGGGCTGGAGCAGAGAATGGGTGGGACATGATGATGAAGTGAGGCTGAGGAAATTGGGAGGGCCTGAACCCCAGGGGCTTTGCAGCGAGAGGAGTTTTGTCATTTTCCTAAGAACAAATGGGTACCCGTTGAAGGGGCTCAAGTTTGGGGTGGGGCTGGAAATTTGACATGGTCAGATTTGAGGTTTGGAAACTCCGTCTAGCAACTCAGTGAAGAACAGATTGGAGGGCTCACGGGGGATGAGGAAGGCCAAGCAGGAGGCTGTGGTAGGTTCCCAGGAGAGAAGTATGGGCATCTGCCCTGGGCGAAGGGAGGTTGGGGAGAGGAGGAGAAACAGGAGCTGTATGTGGACTATGTGAGCTGCAGGGCTGAGTGATGGATTAGAAAAGGACACTCCTGGATTTCAGTCTTCTGGGACTGGTAGTACCATTTTCCAGCGGAAGCCCAGGTCTGGTGGGGAAAGACCATGGGTTTGCATGTTGAACTTGAGGAGGCCTTGAGAGGCAGGAGTAGAAACCAGAATGCACAGCAGGATGTGTGTGTGGCCCGAGCTCAGGTGAAATGCGAAGATGGTGTAGAGGTGGTCCTGGAGAAGGGGCACAAGGTTTGGTTCCCTAAAGGGGCCAGTAGGAGTGCAAAGAGCAGAGGACCCGGTAGAAGGTCCTGAGACCTGCGTCGTGTTCTGGCGGCCAAGGGGGATGGTCATGCAGGGCAGAGGCCCCAGCCAGCGGCGGTGAGCAGCCCAGGAGTGCGTGTCCCGGAAGCCCAGGAGAGGGGAGCGGAGAACAGAATCCAGTACTCCTGAAAGGGTGAGGAAGTTGAGGCCCGAGAAACATTCTTAGGTGTGGCAACAGGGAAGTACCCAGTGAAAGAGACATTCAGACAAAGGCCCAAAGAGGGGCTTCCAGCCTGCCTCTGCCTGGGACTCCTTACCCATGAGCCCCTTTCTTTCTTGTGTGGGCTCAGCAGGAGATTGTCCAGACCACCCCTCAAGGGCCCCATGACCTGGTCACAAGGCTGACCTACAGACCATGCCAGTGACCTGAGGCTCCTCCCTGGTGTCATGAGTTTACGCAGAGGTCAGAGGGCTCCTGGTAAAGAAGCCAGCAGCTCCGTGTCGCCGGCAGGGCTGGAGCCTCCTCCTCCAAGCCGGAGAGGCTCAGGGTCCGATGCCGTTGCAGGGGGCCATCAGCGGGCGGAGCCGCTGGAGTAACATGGAGAAGGTCTGCACCTCGGTCAACCTCAATAAGGCCTGCCGGAAGCAGGAGGAGCTGGGTGAGCAGAGCAGGCAGGGCTCAGGGGGTGCAGGGAGGGTTCTGAGCCTGGCCTGAGCCGCCCCTGCTCTTCAGACTCCAGCATGGAGGCCCTGATGCTAAACCTGACAGAAGTGGTGAAAAGGCAGAACCCCAAATCCAAGAAGGGCTTTAACCAGGTAAGCCTTCTGCCTCCTTCCAGCCACACCCTCAAGAGACTCAGTGGGCATGCGTGCACGCATGCATGTGTATGAAAGAGAGGAGGGGTGTCCGAGGGCCACAGCGGGCCATGCCAGTGGGAGAGGAGACATGGGGTGAGGGGTGTGGCTTGGTGTGCACAGGTGCGTGGTGCCATGGGCTGGTGGTGTGAGATGATGGGTATGTGTGAAAGGGTCCCTGAGACCACGGAGAGCCCTGAGTCGGAAGCAGAGCAGCCTCCATGTCAGAGCCCCGGGGCTCTCACAGTAAAGGCAGTGGGCAGTGGGCAGTGGGGCTTCTCCTCAGAAGAGCTTGATTCTTCCAGACTCAAGAAAGGGTGGAAGCTGGAGAGGAGGAGGGGCCGATGGAAGCCTCAGGACCCCTCTCCTGAGCAGGCCATTAGCTCTGGAGAGCTGCCCCGTCTCGCAGACCTGGTTGGGCAATTTAAGAAAAGGAACTGCTAAGAGCTGACAGCTCTGGGGCCAGGGGTCCGAGGGCTGACCTGGGCCTTCTTCCAGATTAGCACATCGCAAATCAAAGTGGACAAGGTGCAGATTATTGGCTCCAATAGCTGTCCCTTTGCTGTGTGTCTGGACCAGGATGAGAGGAAGATCCTGCAAAGCGTGGTCAGGTAGGAATGGGAGCCCTCAACTCTGCTTCAGCAAAACAGGGTCCCAGGGAAGGGTTCAGTTTCTGCACATCCCTTGTAGAAGCCTGGAAGAAGCTGGAGGGATGGGAGGCCTGCCCTTATGCCTTCCCTGCCCCACAGGTGTGAGGTCTCACCCTGCTACAAGCCGGAGAAGAGCAACCTCTGCCCCCTGCCCCAGAGACCTCTCTGCCCACCAACCCACACCACACCGGACCTCTGCTCCCTCCTCTGCCTGCCCATCATGACTTTCAGCGGAGCTCTGCCCTGAGGGCCCTGCAGCAGCCTGGACAGGAAGCCTGGGGTCAGCCTCCTCCCCAGAGAGTTGTCTGTGAGGGTCTCATTCCCCGTGGAGAACTGAATAGCCATCTGCTGGGTCAGGGTCCTGCCGTGGGCTCTGCAGTGGTCAGGGGATTGATGGTTTCTGGGCCTCAGCGCTCTGTCTAGGAAAGAAACAGGCATTAGAGAGAGGAGCCTGGCCACACAGCCCCTCAGACTCCTCATGGTAGAAAGGAGTGGGTGGGTGAGCTAACCTCCAGAGGCTCTGACCACCAGCATAGTCTAGGATCCTTTCTGGAAGAAAGACCTGAAGCTCTGGTGCTCTGGGATGTGGCTTAGGCCTCCTCTCCCAATCCTTGCCCACTTCCGCCCCCACCCCACCTACTTTGTCAACGACTTGGGGAACCTTTGTGTCTGGAGTTGAATCTCCTCTACTCTGGGGTCAAGTGGCAAAAAACTTAGGTAGGACTTTTCTTTCCTGACCTCAGTACCATTCTCCCCACCTCTCTCTCTCTCTCAAGTTCCCCGAGTCTTCTGAAAAACAGCACTAACACTTTACCTCTATTGCCAGGACCTGGAACAGTTTTTCTTTGGCACCCCTTTCTGGATCTGAGATCCTGGGTGAGAGGACAGGCTTCCATTCAGTAGCAACTGTTACTTCTAGTCCAGTGACTAGAAGAAGGTTAGTTTCTTAGAGCCTCCACTCCCTCAAGGGGTGAAATAGTGCCTCCTTCAAGGGTTGCAAAGAAATTGTCCACAGAGTGCCTGGCCCTATGGCTAGCTCATAGCCGGTGCTCAGTAAAGGTTAGTGGCCTCACCCTCTAAAAACTCTCTCCCCATCTGGTCTGTCTCCCCATGCTCTCATGGACTTTGGGATGTTCTCCCTTCATTCTCTCCTTTCCAACTCACTAGCCAGGCAGGACCAAGACTTAGGGGGTAAGAAGCAATCCCCTTCACTGTCTGAAGGAGGAATTGCCTTTGTCAGGGTAAGAGGAGGGCTGCACAGCTGCCACCAGCCTCCTCTCCCCCCCAGGTCAGCCCCCAGAACCCCCACTCCCATCTCAGTCCTTGTGCTGGCGCACATTGTGTGTGGAATCTTCCAGCCCAAAAGTTCCTGGGCACCATTGTGGTGCATAGGCAAGATCCCAGGGGGTGTAGAGGATGCAGTGCCTGGCCTCGGGGAGCTTGGTGCCTGATTGGGGGGCAATAGGTGATAGAACATGAGAGCCAAAATGTACAACTGCCAGGGTGGAGTGGTTTGAGAAATTGGAAGCAGGCATGGGCTAGGGTAATGGGGTGGAGGGCAGAGCTCAGGGCCAGGGTTTGGACTGGTGGTGGGGAGAAGAGTTACCATGGAAGGGGACAGCTGTATCCTGCACACTGCCTCCCCTGCCCCTCCCACTCCTGCTTCATCCTGATGTAAGATTCTTGGCCTGTAGGAGCTCATGGAACCCCAGCCCAGAGTACTCATGACTTGAGAGAAGTGGACAGAGCCAGCTCCTACTCTGTCCAAGCCATTCCTCCCCTGTCCTAGCCATCTGTACTTCTCCAGGCTCCAGACAGTGGTCAGTCATATACCTTCAATATTTTTTGTTGTATGAGCAGATTGTCCTACTACATGATCAAGAGGTGTCCAAGAATAAATGAATAGAATTTAATATTATTGTCAAATAAAACTTGATTAGTGCTGTATTTAATAACCTATAGTTATTTTGCTGCATGACAATGAACTGCCGGTTAGAGAGTTCACATGAATCATTCCACAGAGAGCAGGAAAAAGATTCTTGGGGGATTGTTTTGTTTATCATTTTGTAATTTTCCTCTCTGAAGAAAATATATTTATGCTGAAATTTTCCCTGATGCTGTTCTGTTTAAGACTCATCACGCTGCCGAGAGGAAAGGAAGTGAGCTCAGTGCTGGTTCTCTGGATCGGGGGCTATTTCTAGACTTGATCATAGGGAGGGAAAGGAGGTGAAGGAATGCTGTAGGACACCTGTGACTTGGGAGAAGTAGGTAAGCACCAGATGCCCCGCACGACTGCTCAGGATGGGGAAGAAGGAACCGTGAGAGTCCCTGGCTCTGTGTCAGCCAGCTATTGCAAACACAATGAACACACACCCAACACTCAATGGATCAAAACTATGGTGATTTATTCTTGCTCATACATCTACAGGACATCTAGGGAACACTTGATCTAGGTGGGGCTCAGAGTTGTTTGGCTGGAAGTTGCAGGTTGGGCTCAGGTCTGCTCTGTGGGTCTCTCAGGCATGTGGGCCAGCATGCTAGCACAGAGGGGTAAGAAGATACGTGATGCTTCCTAGGACCTAGGCCTGGAACTGGCATAGTATCTGCTGCCAAAACTCAACTGGTCAGAATTGATGAAGCACATCAACCCACAGACTTAATCAGCTCAGCAAATCTCACACGAGAAGGGCACTTCACCTCTGAGAGATCCTTTCCAAAACCCCATAACCCTCGTGTAATTGTGAGAAAAATGTCAGACAAACCCAGGTCATGGGACATTCTACAGGATAGTCTGACCACTACTCCAGACAGTGTCATGAAAAACAATCTAGGACTGAGAAACTCACAGACCAAGGCAGAGTGAGGAAACCTGACAACAAAATGCAATGTGGTGCCCTGGATTCAGATCCTGAAACAGAAGAGGATGTTCATGGAAAAACTGGTGAAATCCCAATAAAGTCTGGAGTTTAGTTTTTTAAACACACACACACACACACACACACACACACATGCATCTCATTGTCAAACTCCTGAGGGGAAAAGGTAATAAGAAAATCTTAAAGAAAGCCAGAAGAAAAAATGTACTTTATCTTCAAAGGATCAACAATTAAACTGAGAGCTCCCTTCTCAACAGAAGCAGTGGAAGCCAGGAGACAATGAAATAACAACTTTAAAATGCTGGGGGAAAAAAATGTCAACCTAGAAATTTATACCTAGGATTGTCCAAGGATTTTTTTAAAGTATGTGCTGCTCATGAGAGACACACTTTAAGAACACAGAAAGGCTGAAAGTAAAAGGATGGAGAGGATATCACCATGCACCCCTGACCCCACAACTGTAGTGTTACACTCATATCAGACAAGGATTTTAAGGCAAGAAGCATTACAAAAGATAAAGGGGACATTTAATAAAAATCAAACTGTCCAACAAAAATATATCACCATCATAAATCTGTATGCACCCAATAACATCTTTAAATTACAAAGCAAAAAAAATTGCTGAATCAAAGTCTCTACAGTCTCTCAGTAGCTGATAGAACAAATAGACAAAAATAGAGCTATAGAGGATCTGGACAACACAATTAACAAATTTTATCTCATTAAAATAGAATACTGCCCAACAACAGAAACATTATTTTCTAAAGTACAAATAGGATACCAAATTTCAGATGATTGAAATCGGTATATTTTCTGACTACAATGAAATTGAACTATGAGTAACAAAAATATTACTAGAAAATCCCAACCACTTGGGAAGTAAGTGCTACATCTCTAAATTATCCAGGAGTCAGAAAAGAAATAAAATGTACTAACCAAGAAACTAGGGAACATAAGAAATAATCAGACAAAAAGGATAACAAGAAGGAAAGCTGTTACAGTGGTAAGTTTTGGCCTAAAATTGAGGTAATAAAACAAATCTCTTCAAAATCTCATCAAAATATGTTTGTAAATTAGTAACAATATTTGGGGAAACTTACCCATCTACTACTCATGGAGACAATAAAGTGAGTTTTCTGTAAAATTCCAGTAAAGTAAGAGTCACATTACTGATTTTTCACAAGTTGTTTTCTTGCTCCCACCTAAATTTTAAATGCAGAATAATAAATCCCCTTTCAGTTTAAAAAAAATGGAAACCAGAAAATGTATTGAACTGGTTAATAATGAATATATGATACTGAAACTCAGGGGATGCCAAAGCAATGCTTAGGACGAAACTTATTGCCACAAAAAGTACATCTTAGAATGAGACAAAGGCTAAAAATCAGCTATTTATATTTACATCCCTAAAATCTAGAGAAATAACAGTATCCTAAGCAAAGTAGAAGGAAGGAAATAAGTATAAGTAAAAATCTATGAATTAGAAAACCAACATACTAATTAATGACCCTCTAACGAGACTGATGAGAACAAATTATCAACCTCATGAATGAAAAAGAGGACATCTGCACATTTCCTACACATACCAAAAAGATTAAATAAAGGGATATTATAAACTCACCAATAAATTTGGCAATTTGGATAAAATGGGGAACTGCCCCCAAAATACAATTTGCTGATCTGACAAATTCCAAGTGGGATATGCTGAGTAGTTTAATATAAAGGAAATTGAAGCCATCATTTTCTTAGAGGGGCAAGCAGTAATCTTTTTACTGTCTCCATAATTATGCATTTTCCAGAATATCATAATTGGAACCACACAGATTAGCTTCTTTCACTTAATCCACATTTAAGCTTCCTCCATGTTCTTTCATGGTCTCATAGTTCATTTTTGTCGTTGCTGCTGAATGATATCCCATTCTCTGATGTACCCCAGTTTGTTTAAGCATTCACCCACTGATGGACGACTTTGGGTGATGCCGAATTTTGGCAGTTACGAATAAATCTGCTATAAACATTTGTGTGCTGGATTTTGTGTGGACGTATGTTTTCAACTCACTTGAGTAAATACCAAGGAGCACAACTAGTTGATCGATTGGTATAAGTATGTTTCGTTAAAAAAAAATTAAAAGCCAAATTCTTCTGAAGTGGCTGTGCTTGTTTTCATTCTCACCAAATGAATGAGAGTTCCTGTGGCTCACGCATCAACATCTGATGTTGTCTCTGTTTGGGGCTTTATCCATTCTAATTGGATGGGTAGTGATAGCTCGGCGTTGTTTTGCTTTGCAATTCCCTAACCACTTTTATGGTGAATATCTTTTCATGCATTTTTTTGCCACATGTATATCTTCTTTAGTGAGGTATTTGTTCAGATGTTTTGCCTATTTTTAAAATTGGGTTGTTTGTTTACTTACTGTTGAGTTTTAAGAGTTCTTTGTGTATTTTGGATACCAGTCCTTTATCAGATACGTATTTTGCGAGTATTTTCTCCCAGTCTGTGGCTTGTCTTTTCATTCTCTTAACAATGCCTTTTGCAGAGCAGATAGTCATAATTTTAATGAAGTCCAGATTATCAGTTTGTTCTCTTTTGGCAGCTTAGAGCTTCCACTGGAACCTGGAACATATTGGTCTGTTACCATCCTCAGACCTTTCCCTGAGGTCCCTGACATCCTAATCATGCCTCCTCCAGAGGAACGGCTCCTATAATCCCTGGGGCAGGGAATGCCTCTAGCCCCCTCAGTCTGTTCAAAGTAGAAGCACCAGAGAGGTTTCGGCCCCTGTAGCTTCATACACACCAGAGTTGTGTGTGGATCCCGACTGCTTGGTGCCTGTCTGAGGCCTCAGACTCCCCTCCCTCCCTGTCACCCACCACGCCCTTGGAAGAGGGTTTCTCAGTTTTCTTGAGGAGAAATCTGTGTCTTCTTTCCCAAGTCTCTGAATCCCTCTATTTCTCCCCCCACCAGCAAAATCAGGGTAAAGGAAGCCAGCTATCCTGGGAAAAGGTGCCTTCCCCATCTTCCTGGGGGCAAAACAGGCCGGTGGCAGACTGTCCCACGCATGCCACTTTATTTCTCTGTATGTTCTCTGTGGCAGGCACCCCTGTGTCCCAGCTCGGACCATAGCCCCACCCCCCACCCCCTACCCCCGTGTCTTAGTCCGCTTGTGCTGCCATAACAAAATACCATAGAGTGGGTGGCTTAACAACAGACATTTTTTCTCAGTTCTGGAGGCTGGGATGTCCAAGATGAAAGTGCTGGCAGATTGGGTGTCTGGTGAGGGCTCCCTTCCTCATTTGCAGACAGCCACCCTCTCACTGCGTCCTCACGTGCTACAGAGAGGTAGCTGTAGTCTTCCCTTTACTTAGAAGGACCCTGACCCCATCATGGCAGCTCCACCCTCATGATGTCATCCAAACTTAATCACCTCCCAAAGGCCCCTCTCCTAATACCATTGCATCAGAGGCTCAGCATATGAATTTTTAGTTGACACATCCAGTCCGTAACACGGCAATTCTGAGTGTGAGATCCTGGAACAGTGGCTGCGCCCACAGCAGCCACAAGCATGTGTTCCTCTCTGTACAGGGTGGGTGGGAAGATTCGGGGAATCACAGGAATTTAGAGCTGGAAGGCTGAGCCCTGTAGTCATTGCAGCCTGACCAAGGAATGTCGTGAATGTCAACCTAGTGCAAACTTGAGATATTGGCAAACACTTACAGCACATACTACGCCCACTGCCTGCGTATGTCATCACACTTCTGCTTCCCAGCAGCCATAGGAGATAGGTACTCTTATGCCCCCTTTTACAGATGGCCCGAAAGGAAACTGCAACAGAGAAGTTAAGGAACTTGCCTGAGGTCACACAGACCGCCAAAAGGGGAAGCCAGGATTCAAGCCCAGATAGCCAAGCCCCAGAATCCCTGCTCTCAACCACTAAGTTATGCTGCTTTCTCAACTCTTTCATGTGAGTGGTGGGGAAACTGAGGCCCAGCAAAGTAAAGTTTACAGAGATAGATATCTGAGAGGGATAGATTCATTACAATGGAATTCTGGAGGAGCCCTGACAGTTTCAGAACAGAAGCTGTACTCTTCATACACCCTCAGGAATGGCGGGGGGGAAAATGGGGTGGAGGTGAGGGGTTGGAGGAGGAGAGGGAAGCTGGGGCTGGAGTGGGTTGGCACACCTCCAGGCAGGTCTGTGCTGTCCACTGCAGAGGTGGAGGCAGTCAGGAAGCCCTCAGTGAATGTCGCTCTGAGACAGGGACTGTGGGTGTAGTCAGAGTAGGGAGAGGGCCTCCTGAAAAAGCAAGGCAGAATATTTGCAGTCAGAGCAACGTAACTACATGCAAGGAAACCCCCTACCAAAACTCTGTGTTAAACATTAAGCTCTAGGGTCATTCTTCAGTAAGATCAGTTGATATTCCCCAGATAAAGAAGAGTAGCCTCTGTTTTTATTATGCTAATCATTTGTGAGATTGATTTTAGCATGCTGAAAGGCCCAGGCCTATGTGCTGTCTTTCCTCTTTCAGATCTGTTGAGTGGTTTTGCAAACTGGGCAACTAATTTAGCATGCAGACCCAGCTGTAAACAACATAACAAAAGGCAAGAAAGATTCCACCCTTAAAGATAAGATTGCACTTAACTTACTCTTTAGCAAACAATGCCTCAGCCCACCTTGGGGTCATGACGGCTGTGCAGGTGGCCTTGTTTCATGTGCCCCCAGACCAAGATGCTGGTATCTCGGGGAGAAATTAACAGAGCAGGAGATTACTTGTATCAAGTTACTTGTAAATATTCTAGGACTGCTTAATAAGTCCACACCCCTAAGCTTTTTTCACGTTCTCAAAAAAAATCCTCATCTGCCTATAAAACCCCCTAGACAACGCACCACACCGGACTCTCTTGTCCCCTCCTGGCGGAAGCTGGGAACTCTGTCCTTTCACTTTATTTCTAAATAAAAGCCTGTACCCTGCTCTTCTACCTTGGGTGTTTGCTAAGCTCATTCTTTGGCTTCGTGAACAAGAACCCCGGCATCAGCTCCAGGCCCAGGAGCTGGCCCAAGGGGGTCTGTGGGGAGAGAGAAGTGGGAGGAGAGGGAGGGGAAGGGAACAGCCCTATCCCACCCACACCTACACCCCTGCACACCAAGGAACGAGGGCTTCTCAGAGCACAACTGCCTGAAGTCTGTCCTAAGTCTGGAAGCAGGGCTGTTTGGGGACTGAGAAAGCTGGCTAGGGCTTTGCAAACCAGCTCTTCAGTCTTGGGTTACAGATGAGAAAACTGAGACCCAGAGAGGAAGAGCCTGGGCAGCTAGAGGCTTCCTAGGATGAGCCTGCCAGGCATGAGTCCCTTTCTGGGGCATGTCTCGTTCGTGTGTGTGTGTGTGTGTGTGTGTGTGTGTGTGTGTGCGCGCACGCGTGCACACGGGGGCAGGCAATTTGCATAGATAAAGGATTGGAGTCTTTGGGTTTTCTGGCTGATCGCCATTGACGCCCCCCAGCCTTCTTGATTACCAGCTCTCTTGACCTGCTGGCCAGTCTCTTTTCTGAAAGTGTTAAGTATTTTATACAAAGAAGCTCCAGGGCCTCGTCTGCATTTTGGGGAGCTTGCAGGCTTGCTCCCCAGGCCCCTGGAGGAGGCTGAGGGGCTAGGAAGGTAAAGGTGTGGAGCTGGGGAGGGGAAGGTGGGTCCCCGTGGGGGCCCTGCTCTGAAGGCTGAGAACAAGGGAAATAAGGGAGACCAGGCCTCACCCTCCACAGCAGCCCTGAGTCATCTCTGGCCCTCAACCTGGCCCTGAGGGTAGGTTGGGGGGCGGGGGGGACTATGCACCTGGAAGGAGAAGCCTAGGTAGGGAAATTTTCTTCACCAACTTGAAGGATGGCTTGTGGAGAGGGGGTGGGCTGATTTTCTCTGTATCTTTCCCATCTTGAACCATGTAAATGTGTTATTAGTCCAGAAAATATAGACATTTAACTTAAGAAAAGAATGTGGTTGATCCTTCTGTACTGAAACATAATGATCTTCAAGTAAACAAAGCTAGTCGGATGTAGAGAAAATGAAAGTTCCTATGGCCGGGACTCTCACCTGACCCTGGTCAGCTTGCTCTCTGCACACGTGTGGGCAACACGTTATTACTGACTCTATATAAAGAGCTCCACCCAGTGCTCCGGGCTGCTGCGCAGCTGCAGGAGAACAGAGGCTGGAGTGCTGGCAGCGCCAAGGACAGAGACTGAGTCGGCTGCGGGGGCAGAGAGGCCCAGAGGCAGAGACCAGCTTGCTGCATGCAGACTCGCTCTGAGTGGACGGGATTCTAGTGACTGACCTGCCGCCGTGGGACTAAATCCGGGTATCAACCCTTCATCCCAATAATGTTCCATTGTCATTTCTCAGTCTCACTGAATCAAGACTGAACTTGCCTGGGGCTGAAACCCCCTGGCAAGACCTGGAGAACAGCTGGTACAAACCACCCTAAGCTATCAACAGTGGTTATCACTGGGTGGGGAGGGAAAAGAAGCTGGGAAGGGGGATGAGGGGCTCTTTTTTTCTTTTTCACTCTAGCCCTGTAATGTTTTACTATGAAGATGTATTTGTGAATTGCTTGAGTAATTTTTTTTTTTGGCAATCAATTATTTTATTTTATTTTTTCCTATGTTTTTTTATTAAGGTATCATTGATATACACTCTTATGAAGGTTTCACAAGAAAAACAAATGTGGTGACTACATTCACCCATATTATCGAGTCCCCCCCATACCCCACTGCAGTCCCTGACCGTCAGTGTGGTAAGATGCCACAGAGTCACTATGTGCCTTCTCTGTGCTGCACTGTCTTCCCCGTGATCCCACTGACGCCAGGGTTCTTGTTCACAAAGCTGAAGAATGAGCTTAGCAAACACCCAAGGTAGGAGAGCAGGGTACAGGCTTTTACTTAGAGATAAAGTGAGAGGAAAGAGCTCCTGGCTCACACCAGTAGCGGACAAGAGAGTCTGGGGTGGTGTGTTGTCTAGGGGGTTTTATAGGCAGATGAGGATTTTTCGAGAACATGAAAAAAAGGCCTAGGGGTGTGGACTTGTACCACCTGCCCTGCCCTCAAGGTGGCCTGGGTTGCTCTCTGCTTGCTAAGGCTGTTTTCAGTGAAGTCACGGGTTATACCGAGATACCCTTATTTCTTTGTGAAACACTCAAGCATTCTAGGCCAAATTGCTCCTGGCCTTTTGACCTGTAACTGACCTCACTGTAGATGTCTATATTCTTAGTATGGTATCTTGATCCTAGAGAATTAGTGTGACCTTGACTTTGCATAGTGCTTAACAGAGAGTTTCAAAAGGGACTTCTTTGCCCATTGTTATATTGCTCCGACTGTAAATATCCCGCCCTGCTTTTTCTGGAGGCCCTCCCCCTACTCTGACTACACCCACGGTCCCTGTCTCACCACACACCATGTGTACTAAACATAATACCCCTCAATCCCCTTCTCCCTCCCTCCCCATGCACCCTCCCTCACCCGTTCCCTTTGGTAACTGCTAGTCTTTTCTTGGAGTCTGTGAGTCTGCTGCTGTTTTGCTCCTTCAGTTTTGCTTCGTTGTTATACTCCACAAATGAGGGAAATTATTTGGTATTTGTCTTTCTCTGCCTGGCTTACTTCACTGAGGATAATACCCTCTAGCTCCATCCATGTTGTTGCAAATGGTAGGATTTGTTTTCTTCTTATGGGTGAATAATATTCCACTGTGTATATGTACCACTTCTTCTTTATCCATTCATCTACTGATGGACACTTAGGTTGCTTCCATTTCTTGGCTATTGTAAATAGTGCTGCGATAAACATAGGGGTGCATCTGTCTTTTTCAAACTGGGCTGCTGCATTCTTAGGGTAAATTCCTAGGAGTGGAATTCCTGGGTCAAATGGTATTTCTATTTTGAATTTTTTGAGGAACCTCCATACTGCTTTCCACAATGGTTGAACTAATTTGCATTCCCACCAGCAGTGTAGGAGGGTTCCCTTTTCTCCACATCCTCGCCAACATTTGTTGTTGTTTGTGTTTTGGATGTTGGCCATCCTCACTGGTGTGAGGTGATATCTCATTGTGGTTTTAATCTGCATTTCTCTGATGATTAGCGATGTGGAGCATCTTTTCATGTGCCTGTTGGCCATCTGAATTTCTTCTTTGGAGAAGTGTCTATTCAGATCCTCTGCCCGTTTTTTTATTGACTTATTTGCTTTTTGTTTGTTGAGGTGCGTGAGTTCTTTATATATTTTGGATGTCAACCCCTTATTGAATATGTCTTTTATGAATATATTCTCCCATACTGTAGGATGTCATTTGTTCTACTGATGGTGTCCTTTGCTGTACAGAGCTTTTTACTTTGATATAGTCCCACTTGTTCATTTTTGCTTTTGTTTCCCTTGCCTGGGGAGATATGTTCATGAAGAAGTTGGTCATGTTTATGTCCAAGAGATTTTTGCCTGTATTTTTTTCTAAGAGTTTTATGGTTTCATGACTTACATTCAGGTCTTTGATCCATTTTGAGTTTACTTTTGTGTATGGGATTAGACAGTAATCCAGTTTCATTCTCTTACATGTACCTGTCCAGTTTTGTCAACACCAGCTGCTGAAGAGGCTGTCATTTCCCCATTGTATATCCATGGCTCCTTTATCGTATATTAATTGACCATATATGTTTGGGTTATTGTCTGGACTCTCTATTCTGTTCCACTGGTCTGTGGGTCTGTTCTTGTGCCAGTACCAAATTGTCTTGATTACTGTGGCTTTGTAGTAGCTTGAAGTCTGGGAGCATAATTCCCCGTTTTATTCTTCCTTCTCAGGATTGCTTTGGCTATTCGGTAAACACTAAAATTCTTAAAAAGGGACATTGATGTTGTTTAAAATAAAAATTCCCTCTGCCCTCCAAAATAACAATGGCTGAAAGGGTGAGTGGATAGATATAAAACATAAATGTGCTTCTTATAAATATCACCCTATTAGTCCTAACTCTGCATGTGCATGACCACACAGAACACCACCACCAGAGGTTAAATGGTGGGAAATTCCCAACACGGTACTCTTCCTGCCTTCCCACACCCACAGCAGACAGTACTTGTTGCTAACGAATTGGTGCTGCTGGTCTAGGGACCCCACTTTATGAACCACTGAGTCAGAGCGTGACCTTCTCCTGCTGCCCCTCTTGCTGGGTGGTGGGCATGAAAGCTGGAGGGAACTCAGCAGAAGCAGAGGTGCCTCTCAGGTGGGAACCAGCCGTATGCTGCCTTGATCTTCCTGGAGTGGAGCTGAGAGCTGAGCACAGGCCAGGCTTCAGGCTGGGTCAGCCTGCAGGCCCTCCCATGGGGAAGTGGGGAGGGTGGAGGGGTGCTGTGGGAAGCCCCTGGACTAGGCCGTTCCAGTCCTGCCGCCACCATTTATATGAGCCTTTCAGCCTGCTTACCCATCTCTATAATGGCCCTAACTCATGAGGCGGTATGTAAATGATTCTACAACAGCTATTTTCTGATATATTTCCTTTCACAGCTTTCTAAGAGTGGGTCCCACCAGGCAGAGAACCATTTGTTTTTGGGGTGTTGTTAATGAGTTTGGGGTGTGAAAACTGGGAGGCAAGGATTTGAATGGAGCTGAAGAGGACTTGGATATGCTTATGAAAAAAATCTGGGTGGGAGGACCCAGGAGTCAGTGAGCTGAGGCCACTTGGGGAGAAATAGAAAAGGAAAAAGCCCTGTCCCCTGCCCCAGCCTACCAGTCTGACAGCATGGTGTGGAGGAAGGGCGCCTGGACAACAGGCCACACAGGATGTGTAAATCATCTAAGAGACGTGTAATGTGCACTCCTTTTCCATCCTCTCAATGCAATCTTCAGTAAAATCGACATTGCTTAGCAGCATTGTCTGTGAGTGGTTCCTCAGAAAACTCAGAGGTGATGAATTCTGCATTTGCCACTGAGCACCCCAGAGACAACTCCACAGACCGTGGAGCTGAAGAAAGGATACAGGTGACCCTGGATTTCTTGAGTCCAAAGCAAATCATTCTTGCCTGACTCCAATATCCTGGTCCTCTAGATACCCCGAATCCCAGCACCGGTGTCCCTGCCACCAGTTACAAAAGGATTTAATTTGTTTAAATTTTAAATATGTAATTTATTTAAAGCTCTCAACGGCTTTGTACTATTTAGGAAATAGATAAGAAGTATTTTTCTGAACGGAGGGGACTGGAGGCCATCTCCTGGAAAGAGGAGTGAGGATGGAACAGAAGCAGTCAACTGCCTGCAGGGAAGATAAGTAACTTCAAGGCCTCAAGGGAGTTCCATGAACAGACTCCCACAGGCCCAGGCTGAGGTAGAGGAACCTGAGAGGAAGTGACCACGGCTGTGCCCAGAGGGGCCAGCCAAGAGCCGGGACTTGGTAGAGGAGAGATGACAGCTGACAAGCCTTCTGCTTCTGTGTTTGAGCACTGATCACTCCAGAGTGGCTTTGCTTCCATTAGCTGACCAGGTGATCTGGGAACTAGAACAATAAAGGCAGGGAACCCTGACTCCCACCTCTGATGGATCACTGGGGAGACAGCTGCTCCTAGGAGACTGGAACGGACAGAAAACCTGGCAACAGCACAGCCTGGAAAAACCAGATTAAACAAAGCCAAGAAGAGCATCTGGAGAGGAAAGGCGGCAGTGGGACTGTCAAAGGCATGGCGCTGCCCCGCCTTGGTGGTGGTGGGATGGTGCACTGGCGGTGGCACGGGGGCCTCAGTCCTTCCTCTCTCCACTCTCTCTGTCCCTCGTTGGCTCTCAGCCGTGCCTTCAGAGTGAAGGCACCTCAGCTGCTTGCAGGGGACAGCTCTGGGGCTGTCCGTTGGCGACCAGGCCGCCCCTCCATGGCTGCCACACCCAGGGGAGTTGCAGAGACAGCAGCTGACGGTAAGGGGAGTGGGGCGGCCACAGGAGGCCAACAGGACTTGTGATTTCCTATTCAGTTAGGCCAAAGCTGATAAGACGCCCGCAGTGGCCACATCGCCCAGCTGCCTCTGAGTCCTGAACCTGCAGGGGCTGAGTTCTTGGCTCTTCATCCTATCCTGGACTTACTCAGTCAGTTCCCTCCTTCCCTCATTCATTCATTCATTCGTTCGTTCATCCATTTGTTTTATTTAATAAGCCAAATATTCTCTTACTATTCTTTTATCCTGTGAAGGACAGAATAATGAAAAAGGTCTAGCCTCTGCTGTCCTAGAACTTACTGGGGGAGGGGAAAGGGATGAAGCAGATAAGAGACCAAAGAACTCAAATATAAAGATGCAAAATAGGATGGAATACCAGCCACATGAGGGGGACAGAAAAGAAGTAGATAAGGGAGGGAGGCTCGGCCATAGCACAAATGATTCAAATTTCTCAAAAAAAATTTTTTCAAATAGTCTTTTCTGGGAAAGGAGGAGATAGAACAGAACCCATTCAAGCCCTTGCAGAAAGAGATCAGTGACTTCTCCTTTGGTTCCAAAGGAGAAACCCAACTGATAGAAACCCAACTGAAACTGTCCTAATCAAAAAGGCAGGAGGGATGTATTAGATCACAGAG
>JAVSCE010020039.1:0-75927 GCA_032199065.1 Smutsia gigantea | reverse complement strand
AAGACCCCAGTTTATACCTCTAATCAACAAAAGTATTAACAAAGTCTCCTTTCACTCTAAATAGCTGTTCACAAAAGTCTTTAGGCAATACGTTTTATGGCCATGCTAGCTTTCATCAAGCCAAGAGAGTTTTTAAATTATTAGCTTTACAAAAAGAAACAAATTTAAATTCACAAACACTTAAACATCCAAATCCAACAGTTCATTCGTTTAACATAGTAACACACACTGAATAAAAATCGGGCATCCAAGAACATTTGTCACTTGACTGTTGTGCAATTTGGGATAATCTTAAAAATTAATCACATTTTCAGTGCACAGAGGAATGGGGCTCCAATTCAAATGTAGAGTGAACATTATCAAGAGAAAAGGGAGCCAACTTTGTTACTAAATATGGTGCTATACGTTCCCTAAGCATCACGTGATAGGAGAAAGTGTGCTGGTGGGAAAGTATCCCCAACCTCTAGGAACTCTCAACGTGGCGTCCCTAACCAGCAGCAATAACATTCTCTCAGAACTTGCTAGAAATGCAAATGCTCAGGCTCCCTGCCAGACCTGCTGTTTCAGCAACTCTGAAAGTGAGGACAAGTCATTTGTATTTTAGCAGCCCTCCGGAGTATTCTGAGAAACATGTGGGCTTAAATAATCTACATACAAAAAATGAGCTGATTTAGATAATCTATACATGATAAGAGCTGAGCAATGTTATTTTGGGGACTGGAACTAACCTACCTGACATCTTCTTGGGCTATTAAATATGATATATGTTTTCTTTAAGAAATATACTAGCCTTTATTATAAATAATATATGTCTTTATATTATAATATAAAATAAAGGAAACCAACAGCCCTGCTGCCATAGTAACTGTGAAAACCTGCAGCCTAGCAGCCACTGGAGGGAAAAAATGATTTGGAGCCCCTCAAAAAGTCCTATTTCCAGAGACTTGTCACTATTTGACTGGTCTAGCAGCTTATTGGAAAAGCTCCGTTCACAGGGGTGGTCTTTAATTGACCTGGCTCAGAGCTTACTCTGTGCAAATGGTCCGATCCACAGGACATTTGGTGAAAGCAAACAGCAGCAACTATTTAATACTGAAACTGCCTAAGGTAGTAACAACAATTGGAGCTAACAAGAGGCTGAGCAAATAACTTAAAAGGAAGTAATGAGAAATAGATGTCCATGGGAAGACTTTAGAAAGATCTGATATATTTCTGGGAATGTAAAGTGCACACACATGTGTACAACTGTGCACATGCCCAGGAAAGACTTGAGAAGGCCATAGTCTCTCACTTCTGGCTGACCTTCATAGGTTGACAGGAGTTGTAAATATGCCTCAAGAATCACACAGAGCCCCTCCATAAAGACAGAAAGACATACTGGTTCCAGCATTTAAGAATATCTTTTTCTAATCATTAGCAAACCATTAAGCTAATCAAGCAAGAAGTTGTGGCTACACATGACAAAGAATACAGACTTTGCAGGATTATTCCAAGAGAGCCTCTAAATAAACAAAAAGCAACAACAAATGCTGAGGTAGAGGGAAATATGATTTCCAGAATTGCCATTTTATATTGATGAAAATGCCCAGTTCAAAAAAAAAAGTAATGAGACACATAAAGAAACAGGAAGGGACACAGGCTAAAAGGTAGTCACTAGACTGTCCATGAGAAATACAAATGTTAGACATACTGGACAAAGACTTTAAATCAGTTATAAAAACGTTCAAAGAACCAAAAGAAACCACATCTCAAAAATTAGGGAAGTATGAGAGCAAAAAAAAGAGAGTATGAGTAGATAAGGACTATTAAAAAGAAAAAAACAGAAATCTTTAATTAAAGGTACAATTACTGACCTGAAATGAAAACTCTGTTAAAGGTGTACAACAGCAGAATTGAGCTAACAGAGAAAGAATTAGTGTTTGAGGTTAGGTCAGTTGATATTGCCCAGTCTGAAGAACATAAAGAAAAAAGAATGAAGATATATAAACTAGGCCTGAGAGATCTGTGGGACACCATCTAATATATCAACATACACGTAATGGGAGTCCCAGAAGAAAAGGAGGGAGAAAGAATATTTGAAGAAATAATAGCTAAAAACTTCCCAGTTTGATGAAAAACACTAATTTACACATTCAAGAAATTCAGTAAATTCCAAGTAGGATAAACTCAAAGAGATTCACACTCAGTCACATCATAAACTATCAAAAGCCAAAGATGGAGAAAATCTTCAAAACACCAAAAGAAATTCATCATGTACAAGGGATCCTCCATAAAATTATGGAGGCCAGAGTCAGATGACATATTCAAAGTACTGAAAGGAAAAGGTTGTAAACCTAGGATTCTATATTCAACAAAACTCTCCTTCAAAAAAGTGGGAGAAGTTAAGATATTCCCAAGTAAACAAAAACTGAGAAAATTCGTTGCTAGCAGACCCTCTCTATAAGAAATCTAAAGGGAGTCCTTCAGGCTGAATTGAAAGGCCAAAAAAAAAAGCTAAAGGAAGATTAAAAGGTAAGTCAGTTGGTAATGCTTTTCTTCTCTCTGATTTAGAAGACAGCTGCATAAAACAATCAGTATAAATCTGTACTGATGGTATCATAATATGAAAAAGATATAATGTGGAGAGAAAATAGTTCAATTGGAGCAAAGTTTTGAATACCACTGAAATTAAGTTAACATTAATATAAATCAGATTGTTTAAAATTGTGATGATGATGTAATTCCCAGGACAAACATGAAGTATACAGACATGGAGTTAGACATCAAGATTAAAAGAAAGAAGGCAATTAAAATAGTACACTAGAACATATCTATTTGCCACAGAAGTCAGTAACAGAGGAAGAGAGGGACAAAAAGGATACAAGATATATAGAAAAAAAGTGGCAAAATGGCAGGCATCTTATCACAAGGTATTTAAGTGTAAATGAATTAAAAACTCCAACTAAAAGGCAGAAACTGGCAAATGGAATTTAAAAAAGAGCATGATTTTACTATGTGCTGTTTACAGAAACAATCTTAAAATCTGAAAGCATAAATAGGTTGAAAGTAAAATGATGGACATGAGGATACTGTGGAAACAGGAACCAACAGAGTGTCGCAGTGGCTATGCTGCTATCAGACAGCACAAACTTCAAAAAGATGTCACTACAGACAATGAGGGACAATTTATAAGAGGGTGATTCCATCAGGAAAATATAATAAAGAAAACTAATCCACAAAAGAGACCCAAAATATGTGAGGCAAAACTGACAGATTTTAAGAAGTGGACAATGTAATAGTAATAGTTGAAGATGTCAATGCTCCACTTTAAATGATGAATAAAACAATGAGGCAGAGATCAACAAGGAAATAGATGATTTGAATAACACTGTACACCAACTAGACTTAACAGATATCTCCAGAAGACTCCATCAAATAATACCAGTACACACATACATACTGCTCAATTATACCTGAAACATTCTCCAGGATAGACTATATGGTAGGCCATAAGTTAAAAAGGATTGAAATCATACAACATATATCCTCTGACCATAAGTATTAAAATAAAAATCAACAACAGAAGAATATTACACGCAGGTAGAAATTAAACAACATAGCCCTCAATAACCAAGGTGCCAAAAAGAACTCAACAGGTAAGTCAGAAAATATTTTAAGAAAAATTAAAATGAAAATTAAAGTGCTTAGAGGAAAATTTATGGCTGGAGACACCTATGTTGGAAAAGAACAAAGATCTAAAAGCAGTAACCTAGCCTTCCTCCTTAGGAAGCTAGAAAAATAACATAAAAACCAAAAGAAGCAGAAGAAAGGAAATAATAAAGATTAAAATGGAAACAAATAAAATATGGAAAGACAGAAGAGAAGAATCAATAAAACCAAAAATTGGTTCTTCAAAAATATTAACAATTTTGACAAACTTTTAGCTAGACTGACCAAGAAAAAAGGAGAGAGAGGATTCAAATTACTAAAATTAGGCATAAGAGAGGAGGCATCACTACTGACCTTACATAAAAAACAAGGATTATAAAGGAAAACTGAACAACTTTATGTCAACAAACTACATAACTTAGATGAAATGGACAAATTTCTGGAAAGAAACAAACAACAAAACAAATTCAAAAGAAACAGAAAGTCTGCATAGATCTATAACAAGGAAAAAAATGAATTAGTAACTTTAAAATACTCCACTAAAAAAAGAAATGAAATTCTCAGGCCCAGATGTCTTTATTAATGGATTTTAACAAATATTTAAAGAATACTTTACAAAATCTTACAGAAATTAGAAGAGAAGGAAACACTACTAAACTCCTTCTGTGAGCCTTATAGTACTCAGATACCAAAATCAGACATAGACATCTAAATAAAAGAAAACTATAGCCCAATATCCCTTAAAAATATAGATACAGAAAAAAAATACTAGCATACTGAATCTAGTAACATAGAGAAAAGGTTATATGCCACAACCAAGTGGGATTAATCCCAGGAATATAAGGTTAGTTTAACATCCAGAAACGAATTAAGGTAATACACCATATTAATAAAAGACAAGACACACGATTATCTTATTACATGCAGAAAAATCAGTTGACAAAACTCAACACCCAAAATTTAAATGAGGAATAGCAGAGAACTTCCTCAAACTGAAAACCAACCACTAACATTATACTTGATGAAAGACTGAACACTTAACCCCTGAGACCAGGAATAAGACAAGGATGTTCCCTCTGGCCACTTCTACTCAATGTTGTACTGTAGACTGTAGCTACGACAAGTAGGCAAGGAAAAATAAACAAAGGCAGTTAGACTGAAAGGTAAGTAGAGCTACCTGTGTTTGCAGATAACAAGGGCTTGTACATAGAAAAGCCTAAAGAATCCATTTTTTAAAAATTAGAATAAACCAGTTCAGCAAGGATGCAGGACATAAGATCAATATTTTTAATAAGTAAGCAATGAACAATCCAAACATGAAATTAAGAAAACAATTCCATTTATAATAGCTTCAAAAAGAATGAAATACTTTAAGAATATATTTAACAAAAGAAGTCCAAGGCTCATATGCCAAAAATGCAAAGCATTGTTCAGAATTAAAGAAAACCTAAGTAAATGGAAAGGCATTATGTGTTTACGGATCAAAAAACTTAATACTTATAAGATAGAAAAATTCCCCCACATTGATCTATTATCCAACACAATCCCTATCAAAATCCTAGATAGCTTCTTTGCACAAATCAATAAGCTGTTCTAAAGTTTTTATGGAAATGGAAGGGACCAAGAATAGCCAAAACAATCTTGAAAGAGAAAAACAAAGTTGGTGGATTGTCCTGACCAATTTCAAAACTTACTATAAAGCTGTATAGACAAGATAGCATGGTACTAGCATAAGAGTAGGCACGAAGATCAATAGAGTAGAATTGAGAATACAGAAATAAACCCTACATTTACAATTTATTGCATCTATTGATGCCAAAACAATACAGTTGGGGAAAGAATAGTCTGTTAAACAAATAGTCATGGGACAACTGCATTATGTACGGACAAAAGAATGACATTGGACCCTTACCTCACACTATATACAAAATTAACCCAAAATGGATCACAGACTTACATTAATATTGCTAATATTGTAAAATTATTAGAAGAAAACAGGAATAAACCTCTTTGAGCATGGATTTGGGACAGTTCCTTAGATGTGATACCAAAAGTATGAGCAATAACAACAAAAAATAAATTGGACTTTACCAAAATCAAAACCTTTTGTGCTTCAAAGGGCATCATAAAGAAAATAAAAAGACAACCCACAGAATGGGAGAAAATATTTGAAAATGATACATATTTAAGGGATTTGTATCCACAATATATAAAGGACATTTACAACTCAATAAAAAGACAACCCAGCTGAAAAATGAGCAAAGGATCTAAACAGACATTTCTCCAGTGGCTAGGCACATGAATAGATGCTCACATCTCTTTTAGTCATCAAGGAAATGCAAATCAAAACCACAGTAAGGTCATCACTTCACACTCTTTAAGATGACTAAGATTTTAAATGTCAAACAATAACAAGTGTGGACAAAAATGTACTAAATTGGAATACTCATACATTGCTGGTAGTATCCTTAAATGAAGCAGTCACTTTAACAATGTTGAGACTGCTAAACATAGAGTTACCATGTGATGCATCAATTCCACTCTAAATATATAACCAAGAGAACTGAAAACATGTCATTATTGTTCATTGCAGTGTTCTTTCTAATAACCAAAAAGTAGAAAAAAGTGAAAGTCCACCAATTAATGAATGGATAAATAAGCTGTGGAATATTATTTACAACATAAGGAATGAAATACAGATACACACTATACAAAGATAAACCTTGATAACATGCTAAATAGAAGAAGCCAAGTCACAAAAAGCCACACGTGTGACTCCATTTACATAACATGTCCAGACCAGGCAAATCCATTGAGACAAAGGAAGTATGTATGTAGTTGTACAGGGGCTGGGAGAAGGAGGGGAAGGGGGATGTCTGCTAATGGGTAAAGGGGTCTTTGGGGGATGATGGAAAGATTCTGGATGCAGGTAGTGGTGATGGCTGCACAATTCTGGGCATATACTAAAAACCACTGAATTTTCACTTTAAAGGGGTGAATTTTATAGTATGTAAATTCTCAATAAAGCTGTTATTTTTAAACATATACAGGGCATTAATATGTTGGAAATCCAGAATTTTTACTTGGTTCTTTTTTAAAATAATTTCTCTCTATTGATATTATCTCATGAAACATTGTTATAATTTTTTTTTTTACTTCTTTCAGCATGGTTTCCTTTAGTTATTTGAATATATTTATAGTAATAGCTTTGAAGTTTTGTCTGTTAAATCCAATCAGGGTCCTTCCCCAGGCAGTTTCCACTGCTTGTTTCCGTTTGTACATTTTTTGTTTCCTGTGCTTGGGTCACTTTCATGTTTCTTAGCAAATAGGAACTGAGAGGAATAGCTGCTTAAGATGTAGAACTTTCTATGGGATCCTTTAACTTCTTTCAAAACCTGAGGCTGGGAGAACTTTTGGTTTCAATGTAAATCTTTCAGCTTCAGAATTCTGTGGAAAAAAAAAAGAATTTTGATCACACTTCTCCTTTCTTGGGCATAGCTCCCTCCTCTGATTGCTTCCCTCCTTGTCAGTACAGTTGGATGAGCCTGGGACCACATCGCCCTGAAGACCCTCCAGGTGGGCCAATGTTCCTGAGGAATCTTCTTTTCCTACGTTTGTACTTCCTTCAGCACCTTCCTTTCTTCATTTCTTCCTAAAGCATTGCTTCCCAAATATTTTTACTCCGTAGCCCACGAACAACATATATTTTTCTAAGATCCTGGCATAAATGAAAAAAGCCACTTGGAGCTAGACGTAAAGTGCTCAGGGATTCTGGCCTCCCCAGAGCCATTCAGGGACATGTCCAGCACACCAGTTGAGCAGCTCTGCTCTAGGCCAAGATAAAGTGTTAGATGTTGGGATAAGGGACCAGGAGGCTGCTCAGCCTGGTTTTGGGTGTAGTCTTTGGGCTAGAAGTCCAGAGTGTATCAGTTAAATCTGTAAGCATCCAGACCCCTGGAAACTACATCTCTGAGGCTCCTTTGCCAACTGACCTCTGGCTGGATTTCACCGATGGTGTGCGCTATCAGAAGACGGGGAGCAGGAGGCAGGGAGAATTAGGCACCCCCTAGAATCCAGCCATCCCCTTCCACCATTAGGCAAGTCATCTTTACATCCCCGGCTGTGGCTGCCTCTCCTTGTTCAGTCCACCTCCCCCTGTGCAGTCCTTGCTGTGTTTCCAGCTCCCATTGGGCAGCCCTGGCCCTGGGTTCTGGTAATTCAACCCCCTCCTTGCATCCTTTCAGCTTTTGGGCTTCCCACTGTTGCTAATCTCTCGATTGCCTCATGGTTCCCTCTTTAGATTTTCAGTAACTCTATTGTGTAACTGTCCCTCCACCAAATTCCCTGAGGGTCGGCTGTGGGCTGCTTACCTGACTGCACTCTGACAGACAGTGCATGCTGACAGCTTAGATATGGCCTTCCACGTGTCCTCAGTTGGTGAAAAGGAGGAACATGCCATGCATTGGCCTTCTCTGTACATACATAGATCTGCCTCATAAATCTCATAAGCAGCAGTGGGCAGCTGGTCCAGAATTTGGGACCCAAGGTCCTGGCCAGACACCATCTAATTATGGGAAGAAGAGAGGTTTAAGACATCTGCTTGCCCTGTATGCCTGGCAACCCCTACTTACCCTTTAAGATCCAAATATCATTACCTCTTGGCTGCTCTCTTTTCGGCCTCCAACATCCTCCAGGCTGAATCAGTGAATCAGTTCCTCCCTCATCTGTATTCCCAAAACAGTTTATCTAAATATACTATAGTACTTTTTGCATTATAGTCACACAAAGACCTATTCCCCTATTAGTCAAAAAGGTCAGTGAAGGCAGGGGTCTGGTCTCACTCTCTATGTCCAGTGTCTCCCTCAGCGCAACAGCAGGCACTCAACAAAGTGTTCTCAATTCTTCAACCTGGCTGCGTATTAGAGTCACCTGGAGAGCTTTTTAAAATGATGGTTCTCCAGGCCCCACCCCAGACCCATTAAGTCAGAATCTCTGAAGGTCGGGCCCAAGCACTGAGAATTTTTGAAACCTCCCTGGGTGATTTGAATGTGCAAAGCACTGGTTTGATTGATTGCTTACCTCTTCACACTGGCTCTTGCTGATGGGCCCTGCCAAAAAAGGACTTTTGAAATCTGATTCAATTTGGTGAATATTTTTGAGTGGCCACTTGGTACCAGCCCTTGTGTAGACTGATCTTTGTGACACAAAGTGTATTTTGTGGACCGGCAGCATTAATATCACCGGGGGACATGTCGGACATACAGACTCTCCGGCTCCACCCCAGACCTACGGAGTCAGAACCTGCATTTAACCAGATCCCCACACGGTGTGCACTCATGTTGTCTGAGGAACAGCGCTGTAGGCATCGCACAAATGTTGAATTGCTTGCTCGTGGTGAAATTTATTTCATTTCTTATTCCCTCTGCTTGCTTTCATTTAACAGGGTATCAATTCTCTTCTATTCTCTAGCAAAAATGGAACATCAGGTCCAGAGCAGGTTGAGATCAGGCAGGTGTGAGATGAGACAGTGAATAGGGGGAGGAGAGAGGGAAGGCATGGTTGGAAAGCTTTGTGGGCACACTGAGGATCACTGTATGCGGGGCCTTCGGGATGAGTTGTTTAGAAGCATGATTCTGGTTTCTGATATTGCCAGTTTCTGGGAATGATGCCCACATTCTGGAGAGAGGCTGAAGGGCTGCAGAATGTTCTAGTTGCCAGGGAGCATGCTGGCATGGACGTCTTTCTTGATAGGGTGAATAAAGCAGCCTCATGCTTTGGGGATCAGGGTGTGGTGAGGCGTTTTTGAGCGCTGGTCCATTTGGGAGTCACAGGTTACCCCCAAATGTAACACTTTTTGTTCCATTAATTTCACAGTTAAGGCCTTATTCTTTGGGTCCTTTCAGACTCTGTTCACTACAATCCATGGCAAGGGACTGAGTTTTACATCTCTATCAAGCATGTGATATATGGCCATGACATAGATAAGTTTCATGGGGCAATACTGCTGGGAATGGTGACAGTGCAGTCTGTTATTTTCTTATATTCCCTCAAAATTTGTCATTAGATTTATTTTATGACCCAGTAATGGATTGCAAACCCATGATTTGAAAGAAAAAAAAACAGCTCTTCACAGGATCATAGTAAATTTGCAAGGAAAACAGTTGGACACATCCTGCTTGAACTTGTCAGGCTGACCCAACTCCTGAAACATAGTTTCACTAAGTGATTAAATACGTGGCTTTCGGAATCCCTGCCTGGTTTCAAGCTGTATGTATGCTCCAGACAGTGACTTCATCTTGCTAAGACTCAGTTCCCCATCTGAAAATGGGGATGTAACTCCAGGGGGAAAATAAGTTCCCAGCCCGGGTCATGTTACCTTTGAAGCTGAAAGCAGTCCAAGGGAGAAATAAAGTGGGAGAAACTCATTTATTGCTTACAAGCAGTTGTCCACTTCTGCTCTCCCGTGTCTCTCGTGGCCCAGCTGCCGAAGAAGAGACCCCACCCAACCTCTCCTGTCCAGATGTGCCCTTGCTCCCTCCTGTAATCACTTATTGATATGGAGACAGACTACTTCTCTCCACCCCTTGGAAACACCTATTGATACGGAGATGCACTAAGGCCAGGCGAGAGATTCTGGAAATATTGCAATTTTACCCACAGGGGATACTGCCAGTCCTGCCCCTCTCCTACCGCTTCCTCCTCCCTAAATCTCTCCCCAAACATAGCTTACCCTTGGCTGCCCTGCAGGGATGAGGCAGTACCTTGGGGAGCACCACTGCTCTGGGGGCAGGTTGGAAATGACATGCAGAAATAGAACCCCTAGAGAATGAAACTGGATTACTGTCTAACCCCACACACAAAAGTAAACTCACAATGGATCAAAGACCTGAATGTAAGTCATGAAACCATAAAACTCTCAGGAAAAAACATAGGCAAAAATCTCTTGGACATAAACATGAGCAACTTCTTCATGAACATATCTGCCCGGGCAAGGGAAACAAAAGCAAAAATGAACCAGTACATCCATATCAAACTAAAAAGCTTCTGTACAGCAAAGGACACCATCAGTAGAACAAAAAGACATCCTACAGTATGGGAGAATATATTCATAAATGACATATCTGATAAGGGGTTGACATCCAAAATACATAAAGAAGAGCTCACTCACCTCAACAGACAAAAAGCAAATAATCCAATTAAAAAATTGGCAGACAATCTGAACAGACACTTCTCCAAAGACAAAATTCAGATGGCCAACAGGCACATGAAAAGATGCTCCACATCCCTAATCATTAGAGAAATGCAAATTAAAACCACAATGAGATATCACCTCACACCAGTGAGGATGGCCGCCATCCAAAACACAAACAACAACAAATGTTGGCGAGGATGTGGAGAAAAGGGAACCCTCCTACACTGCTGGTGGGAATGTAAATTAGTTTCAACCATTGTGGAAAGCAGTATGGAGGTTCCTCAAAAAACTCAAAATAGAAATACCATTTGACCCAGGAATTCCACTCCTAGGAATTTACCCTAATAATGCAGCAGCCCAGTTTGAAAAAGACATATGTACCCCTATGTTTGTTTATCGCAGCACTATTTGCAATAGCCAAGAAATGGAAGCAACCTAAGTGTCCATCAGTAGATGAATGGATAAAGAAGATGTGGTACATATACACAATGGAATATTATTCAGCCATAAGAAGAAAACAGATCCTACCATTTAGAAGAACATGGATGGAGCTAGAGAGTATTATGCTCAGTGAAATAAGCCAGGTGGAGAAAGACAAGTATCAAATGATTGCACTTGTCTGTGAAGTATAAGAACAAAGAAAAAACTGAAGGAACAAAACAGCAGCAGACTCACAGAACCCAAGAATGGACTAACAGTTACCAAAGGGAAAGGGACTGGGGAAGATGGGTGGGAAGGGAGGAATAAGGGGGAAGAAGGGGCATTACTATTAGCAGACATAATGTAGCGGTGGGGCATGGGGAAGGCAGTATAGCACAGAGAAGACAAGTAGTGACTCTATAGCATCTTACTACGCTGATGGACAGTGACTGTAATGGGGTATGTGGTGGGGACTTGATAATCAGGGAAGTCTAGTAACCATAATGGTGCTCATGTAATTGTACATTAATGATACCAAAAGAAAAAAGAAAAGAAATAGAACCCCTACCCACTGCCAGGAACTAAAATGTTTCCTTCTTTCTTTGAAGACAGTGTAAAATATTACAAATAAACATGAAATGTCATTGGCTTTACACAGCAAATGTTTACTTCTAACTGACCTCATAGTCTGTGGCTCCAACAATGGCCTGGAGATCCAATGTGAGGCTGGCATGGTCACCTAGGATGGAGGACAGTATGAGGCAGACACACACAGTACACTTACACCACTTCCAGTTACACATCTCTGGCCAGGCCTGGCCACCTAGTCAACCTAACTGCACTGGCGGACAGGGTAGGAGCGCCATGCATTGGTGAGCCCTCACCACCTTACCATGAAGGCAAGGGAGAAAAGAAGGTACTTGAGACCATCACCATCATCGAGAGCCATCCCACCCACCAAGAGGGATGAACACCTTGTTTGCTTATTATCAGTTATTGGGCCTTAAATCCTACAGATGCTGTCAAACACATTCTTACTTCAGCATCTTTACTTCCAACAGTGTGCACCAGCCCATACCTTGCTGCCAGGCCTGAAAGCTGATGTGTGCACAGAGGACAGCTCTTCCCCTGACCTTTAACTGTGCCAGGTCTCTGAAGCGTGTTCCCAGGGCGTCTCCTGTGGGTGGCCCTATGCCCACTGCTCAGCCTAACCTCTCCCTGGAAAACCAGTCCAAGTAGTGGCAAGTGCCCTCTGAATCCCTCCCTCCCCTAGTTATTAACCTAAACTTCATATATAACATCACACACATAAGGTTTCTCTCCTCTAATGCATTTATGAAAGACAGGGGCTATGCTTAAGCCATGAGAGAGTCCAACACCACCATCTAATGTGTGAACACTGATTTCTCCTCACAGTGTGAATCTTGCATCCCCATCTCAAATGGAGGGGAGAATGGACGTCTGCCAAAGCCAACTCCTCATCTGGGTCTTCAGTTAACCATGGCTGGCCAGCAGCTGTGACAAGCTGGGCAGAAATGTCTGCTCACTGCAGTGGCTACACCGGGCCCCAGGGGAAAACATCGCTCAAGTAACTCAAAATATGTCATTCATAACGATCTAATCTGAGGCAACGGCACTGGGCATATAAGATGTCTATTAACATATTAATCAAAAGTTAATTGTTATACAATTATAATTGTATAGTTTAATTGTAATACTTAAAATAAGTCTGAAGTTTAAAAAATTTCAAAAGCCATCTTGAAATGGTCATCTTAAAATGATTGGCTTGGTGACACAGAACTCAAGATTGTTTCAAAGGAGCTGTGCAAAGGGTTTTGAAATTTGCATATTCAACTCTTTCAAGAACAGATGCCTCGTTTTTTTTAAATAAAAAAGCTTATCCTGGATATCTACAGCATCATTGCCCAACTTGGGGAGCAAGTGAGCTTCATGGTTACATGGTTACATTCAAGGTCACTGACATCAGATTCTTTTGACTGCAGCTGCCACCATGTAGCAATTACTATAATTACTAAGCAATTACAAAGCCTGGTTTCTGGTATAACTGCCTTGTTTGGGGACAGGCAATGCCATGGGCATCAGTTTTTTTTTCCCCTCAAAAATCTTGCTTTGTTGTGGTCCTGTGAAATTCATTCATCATTAAATTCCTGTGTATAAAAAATAATAATAATACTCCATTTTAACTAATAGTTTCAGTCATGTTTACCTATTTATCTACTCTATGTGTTAGTGATGAAGTTTAGCAAATACTACCTTAAAGCAAAACATGAAAACTTAAGACTGGGCGAATAAGAAAATTAGACGTGCAGGGTCCCCTCTGGCCAAAACAGGGATCAGAAGACTATAGAGTTGCTCCTCAAAGGTTCTGAGGGCTCCAGGCCCAGGGTTGTGCCTCCCTCAGGTCTCTTTTATTTTTTTTCCACATATGATTTAATAACAATGTAATGCATGCATGCGGTTTAAAAAAAAATTGGAAGGTACAGATAAGTAAAGGAGGACAAAAATAAAGATCAGTCACAATTCAATCACGAGACAACAATGTTAAGGATTCAGTGCATCTGTCTTTCCACAC
The DNA here is from genome assembly GCA_032199065.1 of Smutsia gigantea. NCBI lineage: Eukaryota > Metazoa > Chordata > Mammalia > Pholidota > Manidae > Smutsia > Smutsia gigantea. The sequence goes on along the minus strand of JAVSCE010020039.1, from coordinate 62,074 downwards.
CTTTTTCTGTCATCCCTACCTCTTTACAATGAAAGAAAGAATGAGATACATCACAGGAGAACCTGCCAGGGTCACCAGTATCCCCCTCATCACCAAATTCAATGCACACTTTTCCGCTTTTCCTGGAATATGACATCATCGGTAACACCGTCCTACATGAATCTCCATCTCCTTGACTTTGACCACATCCTGACCCACTTGCATGCCTCTTAATTCTCTGATGGTTCCATGAGTGTGTCTCTTTCTCCTACCCTTTTAAAGTGTTGATGCTCCCAGGCTTTACAAATCATCTGCTAACTGCTTGGCCTCTTTATCCCCACCTGTCTGCTGGTCAGCCTGCCATCCATCCTAGAGAGACCACTGCGAAGTCCTCCCAATTGGTCTTCCAGGGTCTTCAAATCCAACTCTCACATTGCAGAAGGCAACTCAGAACCCTTCAGCGTCTCTTTATGGCCCCGGGTAAAGTCTAAACTCCTTAGCACATCAATCTTTGGGAGATAAAGTTGGCACAGATGACTGCCTATCCCATGTGGACCATCACCAACTTTAAAGGGTGGGAGAAAGACAGTGAAATAAGGTGGTCTTCCCTTGCCTGCTTTGCCCTTCATCACAAGCCACTCTCTACTTTTGAGACAGGGACTGTGGGTGTAGTCAGAGAAGGGCGAGGGCCTCTGGAAAAAGCAAGGCAGAATATTTGCAGTCAGAGCAATGTAACTACATGCAAGGAAACCCCCTTCCAAAACTCTGTGTTAAACATTAAGCTCCAGGGTCATTCTTCAGTAAAATCAGTGGGTGTTCCCCAGATAAAGAAGAGTACCCCATGTTGTTATGCTAACCAGTTGTAAGATTCCCTTTAGCATGCTAAAAGGCCCAGGACAAACTGGGCAACTAATTTAGCATGCAGACCCAGCTGTAAACAACATAGTAAAAGGCAGGAAAGATTCCACCTTAAAGATAAGATTGCATTTTAACACCCAGGAAGTTTGGGAAGCAGAATTCTTAACTTACTATTTAGCAAACAAACAATACCACAGCCCACCTTGGGGGCTGGGCAGGCTGCCTTTTGATATGCTCCTAGACCAGGATGCAGGTGTTCCGAAGAGAAATCTGGGGGGCAGAATTCCTTGTGTTAAGTTAATTTGGGGTGTTCAGACACATGTGGCAGGTCTACACCCCTAAACCTTTTTTACATGTTCTTGAAAAATCCTCATCTGCCTATAAAACCCCTAGACAACGCACCACACTGGACTCTCTTGTCCCCTCCTGGCGTGAGCTGGGAGCTCTGTCCTATCACTTTATTTCTAAATAAAAGCCTGTTCTTGCTCTCCTACCTTGCCTGTTTGCTAAGCTCATTCTTTGGCTTCGTGAACAAGAACCCCGGCATCACTTTTATGCTCTAGCATCATAAAATGTAGAATGAACGAATGAATGAATGAATGATGGTGGTAACCTGAAATATTGGTGCTAACTACTAACAAGATGCTGAGCTTTTTGTAAATTATTTCAATAGTCCGAGCATCTCTATCCACAGGGGAGGTGAAGGTCCAGAGGCCAAAAGTCCAGGGCAATGCAGGCAGCAGCCTTTTCCCCTCTTCAACTGGAGCTTCATTTAGTAGCCAGCTCACTTTGCAGCACCGAGCTTCCCCTTAGGACTGAACTACAGACCGGCTCAGAAATGCACCGGAAGGTGGGGTCCTGAGTCCTAGTGTGCAATGATGCTGAGCTCTTTCTCAGGTGCCGAGGAAACAGTTAAGGTGGCAGAGGGACAGAGAGGCGGCTTCCCCCTCCTCAATTGTCAGGGATATGCTGGTCCACGTTTCTGAGCCCAAAGAACCAAATGAAAGAGCTATTGGCTCACCCAGGGAACTGAACACGAACATGCAAATTCCCACGCTGCAATAAAAGTGAGACCATGCATTCATTTCAAACGATGTAAGCTGCTTCTGGGTACACTGACCCTGTGGCTAATGTGGGAGAAAAAGAGAGTCATTCATTATAGTTCCCTTCTTTTTCATTTGCCCCACCTAAAAATAAATACTAAAAAGGAGTTGCCCAAACTAAAAGTTTGTTTGCAAAATTTAGAATTAGGATTATGTTTTTTTCCTTTTTTTAAAAATTTATGTATAGGATCAATATTACAAATGTGGTTAAAGTTTCCAGAGAGCCTACGGATTTCTATTTAACTATTTCTATTAGAAAATAAAATCAGAGTTCCATCCGGACAGCAAGAATCTTTCCTCTGCAACAATCAGATTCTGTTGGCCCCACATTCCACTCTCACCTCCGCCCCGCACCCATCTGTGGGGCTTGGGAAGATAGATAACCCCCCACGTGGTGGCAGAGTGCCCTCAGGCTGTGTTAGGAGGACTCAGAGCAAAGCTTGGCGGGTTGGAAGGGTGGGAAAGGGAGGCTAACTAGCAAGAGACCTGGGCTCCCTCCGCAGCTTCCCCTGATTTCTTCTCCCCCGCCTAAAACGAGGGGATCGAGTGCGCCTTGACCCTAAGGAGCAGCAACTTTGCTAAATAGTGACCTTGTAGTTGAAAATGGTCCTACTTGTGGGTTTGACCTGGATTCCTGAATGGCTTGTAGAAAAAAAAAAAGAATTACAAGGACAGAACTCTGTTATTACACAATATTTACATAACTTAAAATATACAGGTAAATAGAACTTTCCTCCCAAAAGAATTTTTAAAAAGGCAAATTAATTTCTGAAATTAGAATAAATTTCAGTGGTCTTCAACCAGCCTCCCCTTCAGCGCCAGAGTCACTGGGAAGCCTGTGGGCAGGGCGCTGGCTCATTGAGGCTGTTGGAGCTAATGGCACTTGGTGTGGGGGAGGGGTGCGACAGAGGCCCGGTGTCCCCTGGGTGGCGTTCTGAACACAAGGAGGAGCAGTCTTGCCCCAGACGGTGACTGCAACCCATGACAGGGATAATTTAGCGCCGACCACTAACGGTTTCGTATTCCTTCCGTACTGGACGTGTTCCTAATGTTTTGGGGAAACACTGGGTTCATTTTACTTGCCAGGGCAACATGAGTCAGAACACAAGAGCCACAGTCCTTCTTCTTCCTATTGGCAGAATTAGAGCGGGGCAGAGCTGGACGGGCCATGGAAACTGGCTGTCCCCATGCCCTGGCCCTGCCCCAGGTGCAGAGAGATGCAATGGTCATGGCGTCGCCCTGCTGGCAGCCCCAGACACCCGCCACAGGGGCCCCACAGCCCGGAACACAGCCAAGAAAACATTCAGAAATACAGTGGAACCGTACTGTTTTCTCACTTAACTTTTGCACATAGTATAACTGTCTGAGTTTGGGGCTGTGCAGGAGGGAGGGACAGAAGGAAGCAATCTGAATAGCGTGGGAGACTGTAGCCATCCATCCTTCTGCCGCTGATGTGAGCAGGGATCCCTAAAGCATCTCAGAGGGTGAGTGGCTCACCGCACAGACATCCAAAATGCCAGAAAAATTTTTTAGTTCATAAATATTTTATTTCTCAATCTGAACAATTATAACAAACATAAAGCCATTTTTTAAAAATGCATGAAGCTAATTATCAAACAAAACAGAAAATTTAAGTTGTTAGTCACAGCTGGAAACTCAAAATAACTACAATAAACTAATTGTTATGAAATAGATACACACATTGCTTTTGTGGAAATGAAATTCTGTGACAGTTTTAATTCTCATGTGTCCCATTTATCTCTCTGCTATAGAAATGATTGTTACATTTGCCAATTTTTCTTACGACATTGTAAATCTTAACGAGAAGCTACATTCCTTACTGGTAACTGATACTGTATATAAGTGTATGCAAAAGAACTCAGAAATGAATCCAGTAAATAAATTGTTGCTGCAAGTATGGTGCAACACTCCAGTGGGAGTCAGAAAGTGACATTATTAAGGTCTCACGTCTCCCATATGTGAAAGGTACCTTTGTGTACCTGTCCATACAAGACTATCTCTGTTACAGGATTGTCACAGTATGCTGACTGTATTAGAAAAAGACCCTCTACTGCCATCTGCAGTAGGAAACTGTCATAATACAGTAAAAAAAAAATCTGTGTTGGAAATGGTGCAGGACACTTCTTTAGAAGGGATCTTTTTGGGAAGTGCACAACTTGGGCAACCATATGTAGCAGCACTGAACATAGTTACTAGAAGCATGCCAACTCCTTCCTCTGGTTCCCAGCCAGAGAGTGAGCATCTGCTCCACTGAAGGGAATACTGGCTGTGCTGGACCTAACACAATTCTAGATGTACACAGAGGGCCATCCAAGAGATGTCCTAGGGTGGTTTTGGATTACACTCGATTATCTCCTTACCCAGCTCTGCATAAAGGGTGGCCCTATTTCCCAGGTATGTTTAGTGAAAATAGGACTGAATCTATTATATGTATATGAGATAGCACCAAATTCAAAAGCAAGTAGGAGGACACAAAAGGAAGCTGTCAAAGTACATGATTTCTGAAGGTTTTTTCAGCTAATTTTAGTTTGCATGGACAGTTGTACGTCTATTAAAAGATGGGGCTCCCTTTCTAGAGTGTAGAGTTGTCCCAGTGAAGCAACTGCCTAGCCATGGGCTGCAATTTCCTCTCCCCCTCCTTGCTCCTTCCCCTTGTATCTGGATGTGACAAGTTTATGTCGACAGAAATGCTGTTTGTGTCCCTTGTAGGTTGAGGTGATTATGAAAGAAGAAACACCTTCTCCAGCTCCCCTGCCCCATCTGCAGGCTTCAGAGCTCTGAGACCCAAGGGGAGGGCAGACTTCCAAAATGGATGGGGTCTGGATCCCTGCCAGCTGGCAGCATCCACACTGTGCGGTCACACTGCGAGAAACTTGTATTGTACTGAGTCACCAAACTTTGGGAGCTTATATATTATAGCAGCTGGCATTACCTTAGTTAGTATGATTCGCTATTAGCCAATGCATTTTGTCTGCTAGTGGCACACAAATGGTGCCAGGGAGCAAAAGTATCAGCCAACTCTACAAGGGAAGAGTGAAAAAATAAGGCTATTACTTTTTCCTGTAAATTGACAGAAGACTGCCCTTCCTGAATTTCAGAGCAAAGTACTAGTGTAGCTCACATACCTATTCCGTGGGAATAAGGCTTTGAGAATCTCTGAAGAGGCTTTTGGGAAGGCTGCTTTCCGCTCCCTCTTGCAGGAGAACGGCCCTGTGGTGGAAAGTACAGGTAAAGGCGGAAAGCCCTCCTGTACCTGGCCAGGCCTCCCTCTGACATCACTCCTCATCGCTGTAACTGCGTGTTCACACTCCCCTGAACCAGGTGCAGGGCCTGAGGTCCAGAGCATCTCCGAGGCCATCTCTTCTAAGAAGCCTATTGTATTTCAGGGGATGAGGTGACAGGGAGCAAGTGCTTTCCTACCTTCCTTTCATCTCTGGTAAAAATATTTCAGAGCTGGTGGTGTAGGCTTTTTATTATATATGAAGGGGGCGCGTAATGCCTGATTGACCCCCTGTAGTGACGGTCAGAGGGACCACTGAGTTCAGACTCATCTGCCTGATCCTCCCATGGTAATGTGCCCCAGCAACTTTCCAACTAGTCATTTTGAAACCCGTTTTATATTATTGCTGAGATCCAAATTTTTGTGAGGGCATATTTTTTAGTTGGAATTCTTCTATAAAGAAGAACTTTCCTTCCTCAACTGTTTAGGTTACTCTGAAATAGAGTCTGCGAGGAAAGTCAGGGTAAGTGCTCAGTTTTCTCCCTTTGACGGTTTTCAGAATGGTGAGTTGTAATGGTAACCAATGAATTACTTTTTCCTATAATTATCAGCTCACAGATTAGGAAAAAAAATATTTGATTTGGTTCAAACAACTGTGGTTACTTTTCTTTCTGATGCTCAAAATCTCTTATCTTTGGCCAGTGGAAATGCTTTCAGGTGGGCTCCGATGTTCTGCTGAGAGAACTCTGGTGCGTAGTCTTTGTGAGCTGCCTTGCTTTCTGGCAGAAAAAGAAAAAAAAATGTTCCAGGCTTATCTTGATTGCTCTCAATGCAAAGTTGTATTTAGAGACCATGATCTGGGAGCTACGGATACTCACGCTGCGGAGTTGTCATTGTTGTGGAGATTTTCAATGGACAGACACAAGTCCTTATGTTACTATCTTCCCAGACTATTGGACTGAGGAGGCTTGTGCCTTTGTAGATTACTCAGGAAGAGCTCATGGAAATAATATGCTCTGGGTTCTTGCGTGTTTGTAGCTGTTTATCTGTGGCCTCTATATTTCAAGGTCAGTTTGGCTAAAGTCTGTGGCTCACATTCTCTTTCTTTGAATATATTAAATGTTACTCCTTTGTCTTTCAGCATCATTGCTATTTTATAAAGGTCCTCCCTGATTTTTTTCCTTTATAAGTGATTTTGTCTTTTCCACTTGAGAAATTAAAATATTTTTCTTCTCCTTTAAGGAAAGGCCCATAAGATTTGCCTGAATATGTCTCAGTGACGACTATTTGGGTTTTTGCTTTTGCCAGGATGCTTTTTCAAAATAGTTCAAGCTTTTATTTTAGGAAAGTTTTCTTAAATTGTAAGTTTTAGTGTTTGTTCTATTCCCAAGTTTTGGTTTTCTTCTTCGGGGAGTGTCACTAACACCTTAGATCTTTGTTGTGTGTCCTCTGGATTATTCCTTTCACCCAAATCCTTTTAATTTGTTTCATTTCGAGTTTTAAAACATTCCTCTTTTCCATTTTCGATTTCTCTTATAAGATATTAACTACTGTGTTTATTTGTTTTTGTGTTATTTTTAATTCAGTTTTTATTTTGAAATGTTTTTTTCTTTTATTTCCAATACTTCCCTGAATTCTATGACCTCTCTTTTCAAATCTCCCTTTTCCTCAATCACTTCATTTCTGGTTCTGACTTATGTTGTTCATTTTCTAAATTTCTTTTGGCTGGTTTTGAAATGATGGGTCACAGTTTATATCTATTTTGTTAGCATATCTGCCTGGTGTATTTCATTATCTGTGAAGACATTATACTCCATCTTATTCTCTCTTTTCTCTTAATAATGACTTGCATGGCATTTGACTGTGGTTCTTTTCTGTTGCTCATATTGTAAGCGAACTGGATGTGACCACACTTTAGATAGAAGAGAGGGAACGTGATTTATCTTTTTCTAACTTCGCAGTCCTCTCTGTCTTCTGTTGTTTTTCAAAGTGATAGAATATATACATATGGCCTCGTGCTGTCAGAGATTTGCCTCCTTTACTTCCGTCTCCTGTTTGATCTAAACTTTCTCTTCCTCTTGCTGCCACCATCTCTGTCCTGTGGTCAGTCTGGATTTTACTTCCAGCACAGTCTTCTTCATGAGCAGCTCTGTCTTGGAAGGAAGCTTCATTCTATTAATCTCTAGAGTTGACAGCACCCAGGGTGTTCCAGGACCATTGCCTTGCTGCACCACGTTGCCTTGCATGCTCTCACAAACTGTGTCCTGCAGAACCATCTCCCAGGGCCAGCCACTGTTCTCAGACTCTGCCTACTCTCCGGTAAGTATCAGCTGGGAATTTGGGTGTTGGTCTGTTCTCAGGCTGTCAGATGTAGCTATGAAACCTTAATTTTGCTCTCCTATTTGTTGAATTTATTTTTGTGAAAATACTTGGAGACATTCAGAGACTACACTGCCACTACTGACATCTTTCCAGAATCTCAAAAATATTAAGAAGTGAAGTTTCTTTCATAAAAACAATACATATTCTTACAGAAAAATTTAAAGAGACCAAGAAAATAAAACTCTAAAAATGTTATTTTTTACTACACTTAGATCCCATCAAACTTTTAAAAAATATTTTCTCTATGCATATATTTTTTTCAGAATTGGAATCATATTTTATATATGCTTTTTTCACTTAGAATAAATAGATCATAAGCCTTTCTGAAGTCATCAAATATTATTTAAAAACATGATATGTGCTCTTCCAACTCTAGCTTGTTTCCAATTTTTGCTATTTTAAATAGTGCTATAGTGAACATTATTATATATAACAAATCTTGGCTCACATTTCATTATTTAAGATAAATTCATGTGCAAAATCGCTGACTCCAAGGCTATAAATGTTACCACATTTTTAAAACATATTGCCAAATTTATTTCAAAGGTAGAGCCAATTTATACTACTACAAAACTATTTCAGAATGCCTATCTCATGTCAACCTCTCCCAAACTGGTGGTATCCTTTAAATAATTTTCTCTACCTTAGTAAGTTGAAAAAAATAGAGCTGCAATGTTGTTTCATTTGTATTTCATTGTTCCCAAGTAATTTTAATATTTCCTCCATTTTTTTTTTTGATGTTTGGATTCTTTTCTTTGAGTTGTCCATTCCGATCTTTTTTTCAACTAGGAATTTTGCTGCAAAGGAATGGAGATCCACAGGTACACAGTCGATCTGGATTGGAACCAAAATGGTAGCAGGAATTGCCAGTTGTTCAGGGCCAGGGACCCTGGTAGGTGTCCCAGGCGGTGCCTCTGAACCTTGACACTCACAAGCACCGCTTCTGCCCCCTCCACCCCCACTCACCCCATTCCTGCCTTCTCCCCCCCCCCCACCTGTTCCTGCTTCCTCTCATCTCCAATTTGCAAAAGCTTCAGGATCCAATCTCAGATCATGACTTCCTTTTGCACGGTCTTGGCTTCAGTTCCCACTGCTGAATGCCTTGTTGTTGTTTTGTTTCAAATTCCTTAGAGTGAGCCTGATTGATTCAGCTGGTCTCATGTACCAAACCATGCCCCAGGTCAGATTCCTTGGGTAAGGGCTCCATCCCTGATCCAACTCACCCAGAAGGGGGCCAGGGACATTGTCCTCGGGTTGCACCATGGCTACTCAAGGTTGCCCCTGCAGTGGGGAGAAGGAAGGCTGCTTTCCCTGGGAGAGGCTCTGGGCTGGCAGAACCTGCCTAGTGCGGCTAATTGTCCTCTCTTGATGTAGTAGAGCTCCTGCTATACATAAAACAGCAGCCTGCTTTCAGGTTATAAATGCTTTGCCACTGTATGTTTGCCATTTCTTAGAGTGCTTTGTTACATAGTCAACGTTTTACATTTTGGCAAGCAGACAGTATCTTTTTTGGCAAGCAGGCAGAGGAATAACTATCTGGACCCCTGATAAAGGTTTTGTCTGTTTGCTGTCCCCTATCAGTGGCCCTGAAGTAGAATCATGAAGCCTCCAGGAACAGATTCTTTTTTCTCCCCCAGACAGAGCACCTGGTACCGTCATGGGCAAACTGAGTGATCCATGATCCAGAAACTCCATAGGGTGGTGACAAAAGTCCTCCATGATGATATAGCTGAGCTTCTGAAACAAGCTTCTTACCTCTCAAGCCATCAGTCTTTTTGTGAGAAGACATAAGACACAAAACATATGGTCTATATGTAGTATATATGTCCAATAGAAATGAGTACATGTGTCTGCTACAAGAATGTTCATAACAACATAGCTCATTATGGTCCAGAACTGAAACAGCCCCAGTGCCCATCAGTACCAGAACAGATAAGTAAATCCTGCTATGTTCACCCAATGGAATAGCATACAGCCATGAGAATATGGCCTGCAGTTGCACATAACATGGCGGAATCTCAAAAATTTTGTGTTGAGCAAAGGAAGGCAGGTACAAAAAGCAAATGCTTTGTTATTCCATTTATATGAAGTCTGAGAATGGACAAAACCAATCCTCAGGGATGGAAGTCAAAATGGTGAGCTTTCAGGGAGTGCTCCGACTAGAAGGGGCACAGGAGCCTTCTGGGGTGGGCGAGCTGTTCTAGCAGGTGAGGATAGGCCCATATGTAACAATGTATCAACTTCTGCACTTAATACTTGCCACTTCACTGCATGTAGGTTATATACAATAAAACTTCATGGTCTCAGTGTCATTTAACTCCTTTTGCCAAAATGAATCCTGTCCAAATAGAGAAAGACTTAGATGTATGAAATGAAGCCACAAAAATACTAGAGGTGTACATGGGTGAATATTTCTATTTCTTGAATAAAAAGGACTAAATATGACATAAAAGCCAAAACTGATAAAAGATTGATAACTTAACCATATAAAAATACAGAAACTTCAGTGGACATATGCAAACTAGGGGGAAAATTGTGTTATATATCAACAAAGGAGTACCAATTCATCTTCCTAATGCCTACCCACAAGTGAATAAGAAAGAGAGGAAAAATAGAAATATAGGAAGAGTTATGAACAGGGGTTTAAAAAGAATTATAAGTAGCCAATTATTACATAAAAGATCCAGTTATATTTATAGTGAAATAGATGCACATTAAGATAATCTTCCCATTTGTTGTGAAAGAATAAAAATAATAACAGACAGCCACTGTTTGTGAAAGAATAAAAATAATAACAGACAGCCACTCTCATATGCTGTAAAATGATGTAAACTTTTGGGAAAGCAACTTAATATGCATCAAAACCTTCTAAGAATTCTTGCATTTTGACTCACTAATTCAGTCACTTCCACCCGACTCTAAGGAAATTAACCCTTTTGACTCTCAGCACATATTTATCAAACATTATTATGTGCTTTGCCCTTTGCTGTGTGTATTGTGGTAAGAAAAAAAAAAGACCTGATCTTTTTCTGAGTGGAATTTCATGTAGGAGGTAAATCAGATGAAACCTCAATAGAAAAATGAACCAAGGGAATAAAAAAAAAATCATTCACAAAATAACAAACGAATAGTGGAAACATGGGTGACTAAAAACTGACCACGCTTACCCTTGGCAAGAATGGGGAGAATTTGCTCTTTCAGACTGCCCATGGGAATGTGCATTGATAAACCCTTTCTGGGGAGAATCAGGGAATGTGTATAAAAATGGTAAATGTGTGGATCTCTTGAATAAGAATGGCATGTTTTCTTGGTTTCAGTAACAACAACTATATGACTTTTGCTGTCTGCCTTTCTTCTTTCTTTCTTAGGATGCTCAGAGCCGAACTTGATGCTCTACCTTTAACCATGTAAATGCTAGGGCCCAAAATGCACAACCTAAATCTAAATATGTGGGAGGTCTGATGAAACCAAATTGAGGGACAAAATAATTGGCTTCAAAAGCGTCAAAGGAGCAAAAGACCAAAAGAGATGGAGGAAATGACATTTCCAGATTAAAGGAGGCTTAAAGAGACATGACAATAAATAAATGTCATTTGTGATCCTAGATTAGGTCTCGAACAGGAAAAAGGGCAGCTCCTTGGGACTTGTAATGAAACGTGAACATAGACTGCAGATTACATAAAAGTATTCAATGTTAAACTTACTGCTTTTGGTAACTGCACTGTGGTTATGAAAAGGACATGTTCTTGTTCTTTAAAGTGACACACTGAAGTAAGGCTTAAGGGTTGAGAGGGTAAGAATTGCTGAGCAACAACTGACCCAATGGCTGGACCAAAATAAAATTTGAAATTCAGATAAATTTCTACATTTGATGCTATGATTATCCTAAGGAATCATTAATCAAGAGATTGTGAGACTCTCATTAGTTCAGGTTTCTGCTGAGTGACATTTAACTTCACTTTGGGCTAGCAGGCATGCAGTCTTGCTAGAAAAACAATTCATCAATCCAAAATGGGGCACAAAATATACGCTAATAAGTGTTTATCCTCTGATCACAGATAATTGGTGTGAGCCAATCCATTGCCAATGTTTGGTGCTTTTTACTCTGTCTTAATTGTTTTGACAACTGGGTGTGACATTTAACATTCCTGAGTTTTCATTTCCAAAGCTATAGGATGAGAATTGTATGACTTGCCTCTAAGGGGGAATATGAAAGAAATGCAGAGCATCTGACACTGCCTCAGACGCCAGGCAGGGGCCTTCCATTGTCTAGGGGTGTTATTGCCCATCTCCAAGTCTCTTATGATTAGCTCCACTGATAAGAGCCTGGGTCTAGGAAATCCCAGTTCTCTGCCTGCCCAAGGCAAGTCAGGGCTTTATGGATATAAGCCAGCCCCCCATTCCTTCATTCTAGGTCACCCATCAGCAAGTCATTCCTGATGAACCAGTAGGGGCTGTCCTGTGCTGGTGTCTCACCTCCCATCAGCATCCACAAAAAGCCACTCGATGGCCTAACCACTGACACATAGGCCCACATGTCAGGAGTACAAAATCCTTGTTAGATCTATTAAAAAAAAACCAATAATCAATGGTGGAAAAGAACCCTAGAATAGTGGTTACCTCTGAGGATGGCATGGAGATTGGAAAGGAGTGTGAGGAACTTTCCAGAGTGTTGGTAATGTTCTGCATCTTGATAGGGGTGTTGCAGGTTATGTATTTACCAAAACTCAGAGGATGTACACCTAATATTTGCACACTGACTAGTTCACACATGCATTTTGCCTTAGTAGAGGAAAACCGTAAACACAGAACGCTAATGGTGTGCAGGTTGAAGTGTGTCTCGGAGACACTCCTTATATATTTGGATGCTCTGTTTACTCTGACAAACGTCGCAGCTTTGGCTGCTTTTCTTACCCGCTTCTGGTCCATTTCCCCTCACGTGGAGTGGGTGTCGTCCCCTGTTCACCAGGGCCCAGTCTTCTGGGCAAGCCAGGCTCATTGTCCTGGAAACAAACCCCAAGACTGAATCTTCTCTTATGACACAACATGAAGCAGGAGTCATTCAATATTTCCTTACATCCAGGTATTTATTTTTCCTGTGCAAATGTGAGTGGAGGCATGATTAATAGTTAAGGCTTTTAAAATATATGCATTTTGAGAATATATTGCCAGTTACCTTTTGCTGATGACAAGAGCTTGGATCACACCTTCCTTTAACAGACCTTTAAAATGTTAAATAGTCAAGTGATCCACAATAAAAGCCAGAAGAGACTCAAGTAAGTCCGGAATACATCCTTGAATACGCAGCACCTTTCGTATGAACTACATTAAGGCCTAGTTACATAGCATATGGATTATAATGTCAGGCCATAGAGACATCAAAGTGGCCAAAGCAAAATGGGGCATCTGGTCTGAGAAGAGACAGAAAGGAGATGGAGGAAGAGGAGGAGGAGAGGCGGGAAAAGGTGGGAAGGAGGAAAAGAAGGAAGGAAGGAAGAACAAAGATAGGGAGACTGAAGAGAAGGAAAACCTGTATATATGGCTTTCTTATGTCAGGACGTAACGTCTTTGGGTAATTACAATGTGTATGTAAAGTGAAGGGTGGACCATTAAGGTTATATTCGCAATCATAGAACCAGAATACGTTCATGGAATCCTATTTACTAGATTTTAAAAAGCTAGGTTCTGCCCTCTGCAGCTTCCAGCTAGCTAAGAGCTTTGCCTTGGATGCAGTTCTGAGCCAAGGCAAGGCTTCCTCTCTAAGGGGGAAGGGGCAGTTTGCACAGATATGGCCTAAGGGTCTCACCTTCTAAAAGTCCCAGTTGTCTGCTTTGTTTGGCTTAGGACCCCATTCCAACCGCCAGCCTTAAAGTCTCTTCCCTGAGAGCAGTCTCCTCCGAGAGCCCGAATAGGCCACCTAGAGTCCCCCACTCAAGGGCCAGGAGGGAAGCCTTGAATCCCTCGGGCAACTGAGATGCTCCTTTCTATGAGGCAGATTCCAGTTTCACAGGGGCTGGATGGCAGGAGTCTGCATTTGCTTTACAGATTTGGCCTCAAACAGAGCGACCTTGCTTCATCCCTTGTGTTTATCACAGCACAACCCAAGGCCAGGCTTTCTTGGGGCCCAGAGAGCACATGCGGAGAGAGCAGATTCAGAAATATGCCCCAAAGCGTCTGGCATAAGGTTGAATTTGAGTCACGACACTGTACTTTCAGCTCGTTGCATCTCCCTTATCAGAGGGTTGTGCAGTGAGGTGCGGGAGGGAGAGGGAGAAATAATTTTCTGTTTACAAGAAAATGAACTTTAGAAATCTAAAAATTCCTTTTGGATAAAAAATAAGAACTCTGTGCCCATGCATTCATGTGTTTGGACTGGGGACACCTTGCCCTTTCCGAAGGCCTGCCTCATGCAGGTCTTCACGGGGACCTCCTAATAACCTGCCACCTAACTGGGGCAGACATAATGGATCCCATTTTCTAGACGAGGAAACGGAGGCTCTTATTTGAGGTCACACAGTTTGCTCAGATTAAGGAGTGCTGAACTCCACGCCTGGCTGAGTCCCATGCCGGGCAGCTGGGGCCATGTGGCGTCACAGCAGGAGACGGGCACCCGCACTCTCACTGTTGTTTGGCCTCTGTTTTTGGAGTGCCCCTCCCGCAGATCTTCACCTGGCTCTCCAGCTGGCTGAGGCGTTGCTTCATTTTCATCTGAGTGGCGTTGTACTCGGCCAGGAGCTGGGCGAACCTGGTCTGCAAGGTGTCCAGGGAGGACTCCAGGTGCTCCACCTTCTCCTCGATGTCCTTAGGGTCTGCCCCGGCCTTGGCCAGGTCCTCATCAATCAGGTTGTCCTTCAGCAGGATCTGCCGCCCCTTTTCCTCCAGGGCCTTCTTGGCGTCGGGGTATTCGGTGAGCGCCTCCATCAGATCGTCCTTGGAAAGGCAGAACAGGTCGGAGTAACCGATGCTCCTGATGTTGGCCGTCCTGCGGTTCCCCGACTTGCTCCCTTTGATGTTTAAGATACTGATCTCCCCAAAGTAACTCCCATCCCCGAGGACCACGAACTGGGTGACCCCATCGTCAGCCACCACAGCCAGCTTGCCCTCCTTGATGATATACATCTCCCGCCCGATGTCCCCTTTCTTGCAGATGTAATCCCCGGGGCTGAAGACCGCGGGACGCAGCTTCAGTACCAGCTCCGCCAGCAGCCCCGCCTCACAGTCCTGGAAGATGCGGACCTTCTTCAGAGTGTCCAGGTGCACGTTGATGGCGATCTCTGCCTTTAGCTTGTCTGGGAGATTCTTGAGCACCTCCTTCTCATCCACCGTCTTCTTGTTGGCCCACAGGTAGTCAAACCACCGGATAACCCGTGTCTCCAAGTCCTTGGTCACCTTGCGGAACTGCATGTACTGCTTGATGGAGTCGATTTTGGCCTGGAACTCAGCCCGTGAAGCGTTCATGTTCGAAATCATGGAGCCCACGTTGCCTACAATGGTGGCAAAAATCAGGACGCCCACCAGGAAGTCTATGACCACAAAGAGATACTCCTCGTCCTTCACAGGGGGCGGGGTCTCGCCGATGGTGGTCAGGGTCAAGGTGGACCAATAGAGGCTGTAAATGTACTTCCTGGAGAGGCGCCCATACTCTGGGTTGGAGATGTTTGGGTAGACCCAGGAATCCATCCCGAAACCAATGAACTTGGAAATGGCGAAGTAGATGCAGGCATTCCAGTGGATGATAATGACGATGTACAAGACCAAGTTCCCGATCCTGAACGCATTGGGGTAGTTGGTTCTCGTCTCCGTGCGGTCAAAGAACTCAAAGAGCCGGGCGAACTTCAGTAGGCGGTTGAACCTCAGTTCTGGGTAGTTCATGCCCAGCTTAAAATAAGCCAGGTCTGTGGGGACCAGGGACAGCACGTCCAGCTTGAAGTGCAAGGTCTCTCTGTAATGCTTCCAGAGCCTCTGGGCATCCCTGACCATCAAGCCTTGCTCAAGAAAGCCTAGAAAAGAAGACAGAGGCCACTTAGGCATCAAAGAGGGTGCCTTTTCTGATCATGGGTCACAGAAAGACATTTTACGTGACTACAGCAGATGTAGTTATTTGTATATAACAGGAAGAATGTCCCAAACCACACTTACCACTACCATGAAAATGCCCCCTGATGTTTGCTAGTCTCTGAGGTTCTAATTTGTTTTACTCCATTCAAAAATAAAGATCACTTGGGTACATTTGAATGCGGATTGGGTATACCAAGAATGATTATTAAGTTTTAAAAGATAAGTGGAAGCTATATTTAAAAAACCCATCCTTTAAAGTTAGAGATAAGGTTAAAGTGGTTATTGCCTGGGATTTGCCTTAAAATACCCAAGCCAAGAAAGGAGGGCAGGGAACAGAGGAAATAAGGTTAGCAAAAGGTTGATAACTGTTGAAGCTGGGTGAGGGTGTATGTGGGTTCATGCTACCACTCTCTCTGTTTTGCTTAAGTTTGAAAATATTAAGAGTAAAAACTTGGTGATAAATAACTGGAGGCCTATCAAGTTGATTTCAGCAGTCACTAATGGAGCATGACCCACCTTTTAAAAACATTGCCTAGGAAGGCAATACTCTCCTTCCTGGCCGCACATCGCTGTCACCCAGGGGTCTTTTAAAACATACGTGACCCACCCCCTAGAGAACAGCCTGGTCTGGACGTGGGCTGGACAAGGGGAGTGGTGAGGCGTTATTGCTGTTGAAATCAGTCAAGTAGGCCACGGCTGCATTTTTCTTCCTCTTTCTCCTTCTCTTTCTTTTCTTTCACATTTTCAAACACGCATAAAAGTAGAATAATGTAATGAAAGCCTTTCAGATTTTGGTGGGCAACAGAATCATCCCCAGAGTCTGGTTCCATAGGTCTGGGCGCCTCTAACAAGGCTCCTGGTCCAGGGTCGCCCTGTGGGGGCCAGACGGAGAGAGGACTGTGCCCTCTGAGAAAAGCAAACATCAAGTTTGTCCTCACACGTTAGGACACCCTGCTTCCCCGCCCACCTTCCCCTCCTTCGCTCTTTGGCGTCTAGATCACCACGTGTGCTCCTGGTACCCCGGGACCCTCACTGCTCCCTTCTCTCAAGTCGGAGGAGTTCTTCCCATGGCCACGCGGCTTCTGTGCTGACTTGCCCTCCCCCAGAGGCTTCCTAGTCTTACGTTGCCAAGGGCACAGTACGGGGCCGATGTCCCAGTGAGGGTGACCTGTCCCACTGAAGCTTGGTTGAAACAGGGACAGTGGGCCCAGCGAGTCAGGCCGCTCACAGAGCTCTCGTGTCTCAGGCTCATGTGACCATGGCGCGGCAGACCCCCAGCCTGGCTGTGTCCCCCACGCGAGCCTCAGGCTGTGTGCTTGGATCTTCTAAGTTATGATGCTGGGCATCATGTGCAAGCCGACGGGCGCTAGTCTGGCCTGCTGGGTAGTGACTGTGGACTTTGGACCCGTCACTCAGCATCTCTGGGTCTCAGTTTCTAAATCAGCAAGATGCAGATAACCAGGCCTGTGTTTCTTGCCTCATGCAGCAGTTCTGATGAGGAAACAAGGGGCACTTGAAATGCTTTGCACACGGGGAAGCCACACTGAAGTTTATTGCTGTGATCCCGTGGTACTTATACTGGCAACAGCAGGGTTTTTAGTTCAAAGATCTTGGGAGTGACAGGCAAAACCTCTACCAGCTTGCATGATGTCTTTGTGCAAATGAGAGAAAGGCACCCCATCCCGCACAGATTGGGGCCTATGGTGTGGGTGGGGTTTCAGCCTCGCTCATAACCTGAGGTCACCTATCTGAAGGAAGTCATCATTCATCTAGGCCCTGTTTCAGCATTTAGTTCTCCATCTACTCCTCTAAAAGCCACAGAGGAACAGGTTCTGGATCCTCTGACTGTCCAAGAAGAGGAACTCCAGGATGGCTGGGGCTCCCCTCCCACTTCCTGACTGTTCCTGTGGCATAGCCACAGGTGGAGGGAGCCTTTGGAATGACGGTTTGGCCTTATTTCACAGGTGATACAAATGAGGCCCAGAGAGACAGCTTGACTTGCTCAAGGACACACAGCTTGCTGCAACAGCAGAGACCAGAACCCATCTCTGCACAGGGCTCTGTCTGAGGGGGTCACTGTAGAAGGAGCTCCGGGCAGCGCCACCCCACACGGCTGGAGCTTCCCCAGACCTGCCTGGCCTCTCATTATCAGAGGCAGTAATATCTACTCTACTGCCTGGATCTCTCCAAACATGCCCAGTGGCCCCCAAGGTCCCCCACCTGCTGCCCGCTGTGCGGTCTGTGGCCCGGCCCAGAGGAGTCCCCAGGCCCCGGGCACACTCACCTGTCCGGGATCGCACCAGCATGTCCAAGCCGTAGAGGACATCGGCCGAGTAGTCCAGGACCAGCCACAGTGTTAGGTGCTCCAACTGCAGCTCGTCAAAGCAGGCCCTGAGTAGCAAGAAGGTGCACGTCTGGGGCAGGCACCAGCCCTGCGCTGCAGACTCTGGGTCACTGCCCTGCCTGCAGGCTTTGTATCCCAGCCTCACCCCCAGCCCTGATGCAGAGACCCCAACTCCAAAAGCTTCCCTGTCCTGAGGTCACAGAGTTCCTGAGAAGAGCGGGCCCTGCTGCCTCTCAGCAGCAGTGCTGACCCCAGGAGGGGCAGGTGTTCTGGCCTCACTGCTGCAGGCAGGTGAGGGGCTGGGCACTCGCCTTTCTGGGGCCCAGTGCAGAGAAGCACATGAGACTTTCTAAGCAATTACCAACTGAACAAGCCAGTAAATATTTTCTTCTTTCTGAATCTTTCTGTTCACTATTTCTCATACAGACGTCGCCCCAAAGAGCAGCAGCTTGTACCTGTGTCCCCACCCTGCACCTTGCTCGGCACCCCGAGTCCCCTGCTCTCCAATAGGTCCCCACCCCTTACTGGAAGAACTGCAGCTCCCCCTGCATCCTGGCTCTGCAGCTTGCGTAGAAGGTTCCAGAGCCTACATTTATCCCCCAAAAGGCAGCAGCTGGCCCCCTCTTCCAGGAAGTACATGCTTGCGGAGAAGTTCCCGTGGCCCACTCACTCCATCCCCGATGCCCGGCCCTGCCCTGCAGGCTGCTCAGGAACACCCCAAGAGCCTCAGGGGGCAGCAGCCCGCCCTGCCCCCAGCACCACAGCTTGCCTGGGAAAGCCCGAAGCCCGCAGCTCAGGAGAGCTGCCCCCACCCGGCCCCACGCCCCTGTCCTGCATCAGGAATGCCCGGCCCCCATCTGCTTACCCCCAGAAGGACAGCACATGCCCCTGTATCTTCCCTCTAAAACCCAAGTAGGAAGGCTCCAAGGTGCCAGGACTCCCACCACCAACCCCAAGCCCAAGCGCTCACCAGGGCTTCAGAGAGCCCTGACGTCCACTTTCAGACCCTCCTATAAATGGAGAAATGGGACATACAGCAGAATGGTGGCCTCGGGGGGACCAGAGGTCTGGCCTCCCAGGTGGGACTCAGAGCTCTGTCTTGAGGCCTGGCTGCCTCACCCCTCCTGCCCTCCCCAGGTGAGGGCCCCGCCTACCTGCCCACGAGCAGACACCAGTTGTAGAAGATTGGCAGGGAAATGACAATTAGCCAGTGGTAGTACACATTGCTGGAGGGGTCCACCACGGTGGTTTCCTTCTTCCTGGAAACACTGACACACAGACAGCACGGTGTGTTGAGAGACCACAGGTTTGGGGCGTCTTAGAAATCTGACCTAGCTTTTGAGGCCCTAGGCAACCACAGGCCAAGCTAGAGAGACGGCTGTCCAAGACACGGTCCCATCAGCCTCAGGAGGTTGCGTGGGGTGTCCCTGTGTGGGAACATAGGCGGGGAGTAGGGCAGACTCAGGAGGTCCTTCCCACCCAGCTTGGCTCCACAGGAAGCCGCTGTTGACTATAAATGATGGGGATGACATGCCCACATGCCCTGTGGTATCATCCATGCCCTTCAGGAGGCTGGGAATGAAAATGCAGCGTGATCATGTTGGAACCATCGGGGGGAGCTTTGTGAAAATGCTGATTCCCAGACTCCCTCTGGGGCTGGCATGGGTGGCTGTGAGGCAACTGCACCATGGACTGAATTTGGGATCCCCGGCACCTTCCCTTGGGAATGCTCTCTAGGTTCCCAACCACGTTTGTGCAGGTGTTCTAAGAACATTTTCAAGGACTTGTGTCCTGCCTTCCATCTGAAACCACCACCCTGGGAATCATCTAGGTGACGTGGACCAACAGTGAATGGAAGAAACAGCTTGGGTGGCTTTCTGTCCTTATTTTCAGGATTTCCTGAGTGTTAGAGGTTATGGGTGGTGCTGGAGAATCTTCTTTTGACTTGGGTCCATGTGTCCCCTCTCCCACCCCATATGCCCCGCATGCTGGCCCAGGCCTGCTGAGCTGCTCCCGTGCCCCAGACGACACCCTGGGTGCCTTTCTGCCTGGCCTTGACTCAGCAGGTGCAAGGTCAACTGCTCACTGATGGGGCTTTGGAATGTTTCCAATGCTCATCACCACCGGGCTGGGAGTAAAGTTAGGAATATACTACTTTCTAATGCCCAGGAGAAGGCCTCAGCTCATCCAGACTGTGTGGACAGCCAGCTGTGCAAGCAGACAGCATGCCCGGGGGTGGGGTGCACAACGGCAGGCTCACAGAGACAGCCCCTGATTGCTCAGAGCCCTTTCTGCCTGCCAGCCCCCCTTGGGTTCCCAGAGCTGGGACAGGACTCTCCCTGCAGAATGGGGCCCTCACAGGATCTCAGGAGGCCTGGTGCCCACCTGGGGCCAACACCTCCGTGGCCCTAAGAGGCCCCCTCTCTGGGGCTGACAGTGAGGCACGGCTCCCAGACCCACGGGTCCTGGGTCCCCCGCTGTGACCATTGCACCCCTTCTTCAGAGGCAGATTCTCTCAGTTCTTACTCCTCTTGTTTCAGGCAGCTTTCTTCCCTCTCTTCTTTCTCTTTCTCCTCCCTCCTCGCATTGTCATGGTTGATACAGGGCTACATTTAGCAATTTTCATATGCCAAGGACAACTCCTGCAGTGGAGAGGGCTGTATTGACACAGAGGGGAGAGCGTGGAAACGCATTTGGATTTCCAGCACACTGGGATGAATGAGGTCATTGATATAATCAATAACAGCAATAACTGATTCTTCTTCCTCCTGGAGTTTGAGGTAAACCACCTCACTGAAGCACACACTGCATACCCTGAAGTTTACGTAGTGGTTTGGGTGAATGTTTTACAATCTCTGGCCTATTTTCATGAGCCCCTAGGAGGTCCCAAGGAGCTTGAGACTGGAGATATTTTGAGGCAATGGGCAATAAACACGTTTAGGATGGAAGAGTCACTTGGGGTTTTGGCAGTCACATGCAAAGCTCTTTGTTCTGAAGGAAAGGGTATAGCCTTCTGGTTGTTCTCAAAACCCGGGCAAATGAAATCTTGGCCCTCGATGAGAAAGCCAGGGTGCAGCAGGGAAGCAAACTCCGGACAGGTAAGAAGAGGTTTGCCACGTAGGGGACAAGGCACTGTTTGTTCCCAATATTTCACTGAGTTAAAAGGCAGACTGCAAAAGAGTTTATCATAATAGTTGCATTCATTTTCTCTTGCTGCCAGGACAAACTACCACAAACTTAGTGGCTTTAAGATAACCCAAATTGCAGCTCTGTAGGTTAGAAATCTTACAGTCCTCTGAGGCCAGTGCCACCACGTTCAGACACGTGTCCAGACCTTGCTGGACTGTGAGGCTGTGGGGGAGTAGCGCCCTCCATCTACACCTGCAGGAAGGTCCTGTGCATACTGGTGCCTCCTCAGCACACGGCTTTGCTCTGCATCCTCTTCTTTGTTACATGTCATTTATGGGTTAGACGCTGTCACAAAGGTTCTCTCTTCAAAGTTACAATGGTTCTGCATGGCAGGCATTACCGCCCACTGAACAGTTGAGGAAACCGAGGTGAAAGGTAAAGGGTCCTGCCCTGCCCAAGACACACACACCAAAGCCATCTGCAGGCCTTTTTGGGGTCCCCTATTCCACATCCTAAAGAGAGTCATGGGTTGAGAACGAAGTGTGTTAACGAAACACTCATTGAAAAAGACCGATGCCCTGGACATAGCACTTCCTAAGGAAATGATCAAAGATGCGTGCAGACACGCGTACAGAGGCATGCTCACTGCCACTGTTTCTGAGAATCAAAAGCAAGCTAATCATACAACAGTAGGAGATTCGTCCTCAACAGTGGAATTCCACAGGGTCTCTTAAAGTGATGTGGAAGAATGTTCAGGGACACAGGAAACGTTCCTACTGTTTTGCTAAGTTAAAAAGTAGACTGCGAAAGAGTTTATAATAACAGTATTAGCTTTCTTGCTGCCACAACAAATTGCCCCAAACTTAGTGGTTTAAAACAACCCAAATTGCATATCCATAGGTCAGAGGTCTGGAATGGGTCTCACTGGATTAAAATGAAGGTGTCAGCAGGGCTGCGATCCTTCCTGAAGACTCTAGGAGAGAATCTGTTTCCTGCTCATCTGGATTGTCAGCAGAATTCAATTCCCTTCGATACAGGCCCGAGACCTTCATTTTCCTGCTGGCTCTAAACTGAAGGCATTTCCAGTCTTGAGAGGCAGCTGCAGCCTCGGTTCATGGCATCCTTCTTCTACTTTCAAAGCCTTCTCAAGGTTGAGTCCTTCTCGAGATGCCATCTCTCTGGTTCTCTGCAGCTGGGAAAGGTTCCCCACTTCTTAGGATGCATGTGATTAGAATGGGCTCCCCTTGATAATCCAGGATAATCTCCCCATCTCAAGGTCCTGGCATGTAATCACATCTGCAAAGTCTCTTCTTCCATGTAAGGTAACATAGTTGTGGGATGCGGAGCTTAGGATATGGATATCTTGGGGAGCAATTATTCTACCTAGCACAGTCTGTCCCTTGGCCCTCAAAGATTTACATCCACCCCATAGGCAAAATGCACTCACCTCCATTCAAAGATCCCTCAAACCTCATCCCATTATAGCACCAAATCAGAGTCTTAAAATATCCTCTGAGTCTCATCAGCTCAAAAGTCCCAAATCTCATCATCTAAGTCAGGTATGGGTGAGATACTGAGTGTGAATCATCCCAGGGTCTGGGTCCCCTCTACCTGTGGACCTGTGACATGAAAGACACACATCATCTGCTCCAAAAATACAATGGAGGCACAGGCATAGGATATCAGTTATAGATATTCCAGTTCATAAAGGGAGAAGATGGAGGGACAAGAGCAGTCACTGCTCCCAAGCAATTTTGAAATCCAGTAGGGCAACCGCCCTATGTCTGCAGGCCTGAGAATGATCCCCTGTGGCTCCAGACTTGGCCTTCCTTTTCCATGAAAGGTGGCACCTATTTGTAGCTGAGTAGTTTCTTCAGCATCTTTTCTACATCTAGAATATGGGGGTACTGTGTGGGGGTCTTCATTTCATACTGTTTCCATCCCTCCAGGTCCAAGCTGGCAGTGATTCTGTTGGTATAAAATCTTCCGGAACATTGTGGTCAGTGTATTGGAGGCATTCACTGTTAGACAGGCTCATCCACAGACCTGTCTGAGAAACCTCTCCATTTGTGGCTTCTGCAGGGGAAGCTAAGGGAGCTGAGCCACACCCTTCATCTGTTCAGAGAGTCTTCTGTGCAACTGAGTACTCAGACTTTTGTTCTTTCTGAGGTATCAGCAACATAGCCACACCCTCGGCTTTTTCTCTAAGGCCTGCTTTCCTGACAGTGAGTTTTTAAAATTTAGTATCTTTTCCATTTGCGCAGGCTGAGAACTTCCAAAACCTGTTTCCTTTACGTTGCAAATTCTTCCCTCAGTTTCTCTCTCTCCTCTTCAATTTTTACCATAAGCAGCAAGAAGAATCCAGGCTGTACCTTCAACACTTTTGGTTGGAAATATCCTCAGCTAAATAATCAAGCTCATTGCATACAAGCTCTGCTTTCCACCTGCCTGCAGGCCAGAATTCTGCTAAGCTATCTGCCACTGTAAAACAAGATGCCCTTTCCTCCAGCTTCTAACAGCCTGCCCAGCTTTCCTTGAAGCTCTTGCCAGTAGCATCCTTAAAGTCCAGATTTCTACTGACAGTCTGTTTATGACCATTTAGGTATTAAGTACTTAGGCAATTTGGAAATGCTCATTTCCTTCTGAGCCCCCACCGGCAAGGTCTTTAACATTCATGTTTCTACTGACAACCTGTTCAAAGGGATCCTGTCTTTAAAAAGAGTCATGCTCCTCAGAACTCTTCCAGCTCCTGCCTCATGCTTCGCACTTCAGGTGTCACTACAGCAGCCACCCACTTTTGGCATCAAAATCTGTGTTACAGGTTTCCATTGCTTGCAAATTACCAGAGACTTAAATCAATCCCAATGTATTAGCTTTCGGTCTGTAGGTCAGAAGCCCGGTGTTAAGTCCAACTGGATGAAAATCAAGGTGTCGTTAGACTGCATTCCTTCTTGGAGGCTCTAGGGAAGAATCTGTTCCCGGCTCGTTTCAATTGTTGGCAGAATTCAGTTCCTTGAAGTTGGAGCACCGAGGTCCCTGCCAGCTGTAAATGGGGGGCTATTCCCAGTCTCCAAGGCCTGCTGCCTCCTGGCCTCGTGCCCTTCTCCTTCAAAGCCAGCAATGCCTGGCCG
The DNA here is from genome assembly GCA_032199065.1 of Smutsia gigantea. Lineage (NCBI taxonomy): Eukaryota > Metazoa > Chordata > Mammalia > Pholidota > Manidae > Smutsia > Smutsia gigantea. The sequence goes on along the minus strand of JAVSCE010020039.1, from coordinate 37,849 downwards.
AGTCCCTCTCCCATGGTGTCTCCTCCTCCTTCCACCTCATCTCTTTGACCCACTCTCCTATCTCCCTCTTCTGCTTTTAAGGGATGACCTTGGGCCCACCTTGATAATCCAGGATAATCTCTCCATCTCAAGGTCCTTAAATTTCATCATATTTGCAAAGTTCCCCTTGCCATGTAAGGTAACCTATTCACATATTCCAGGATTTAGGATGTAGTCATCTTTGGGGCAGGGGCTGGTGGGGGGTGGGGGTAGAGTGGGAAGGATTGTTTTGTTTACCACACTAGTCACTATTTATTGAACACATACTGGGTACCAGGCACTGTTCTAAGTACTTTACACACATTAACACATTCAGTCTTCAGACATTCCTGTAAGACACTATTACAATCCTTTTTGTGTAAGTCAGGAAATCGATGCACAGAGAGGCCAAGTCACGAAGCTCTTTGTGGCTTAATTGGGATAAAAATATTCTTAACCAGTATGTATATACATATTTCAAGATTTTAATCCAGCAGATTGCCCTGTTGGATTTCAAATTTTCAAAATAAATCTTATTTCTATCTACATATCTATCATCTGTTTATCTATCTATTCAATATTTATACCTAGAAAAAACGTGGAGAGATGTTTGCCAACATGTTAGGAGGCGTTCTCTCTGATAATGAGATTCCACTATTAACATGAAGTGAACTTTGGGTGAGTGTCTGCTCATGGGTGCTTTTCTGTGTTTTCTGAGCAGCAGAAGGCCTCCTTTTGACAGCAAGTATATGAATAAACTGAATAAGAATAAAAAGTCATTACATTTCTTGAAGAAAAGCAAGGACAGTCAGTCACCCATCCTGTTTTCTAACTAGCTGTCCCCTTGAAGTGTTTTCTGCCTCTAAAGTCTTAACATCAAGGCACCAGCAGAGGGCGCTGCTTGCAAGAGTATCGGGCATGCTTAACCCTGCTGGGAGTTTAATTACACCAGGCAGTTGCCTCCTGCACGGTTTCTGACTGCGGGGTTCCAGACCTTGGCCTTTCCTCTGGTTATTATCCTGCTGAGGACCTAGGAAAGACCCAGAACCATCCAGCTACATCCCCGAATCCGTCCAGCTCTGTCCCAAAAGACCTACACAGATCTGTGAAACAATGTTGGTTCGGGTTGGGAACAGTTTGATTGGGGAGGGAGAAATTATTCAGAACCCATGGGACTAAGTGAAAATGACAGAAAGACAGACGGAGGGTGTCTATAAGAATTCTGTATCTCTTTGCCCAGACAGTCTCGTTTTGAAACAGTCCCCAGTTTTGTTCCTTGGTGCTTGTCTGCAGTGTGGACCCTGACGTGAGCCCATCTGAAAAGATTTATAGATGCTTGATACAGTCAACACCATCCTCCCTCCCGCCCCCTGCCCACATTCCAGCCCCAGGACAAAGAAGCCTAGAGACCTGCAGGACCTCTGTCGGAGGGTTGTGGTGCCCTGGGCCTTTCTCTGGCTGTGGGACTCCATACCTGAATGTGAAACACCAGGTTTGGCTTTAAACCCAGCACGCATTGAGAGAGCTATTGTTTTGCAGAAGAAATCATTTCATTTTTCTTGGTTGCTGGAATTTGGACCTCTGGATTTGATGTGCAACTTTATGTAAACAAAATGCAAATAAGGTTTATGAAAGGAAATGGAGGCAAGTTTTATCCAAGGAACAAAGGAAAATAAGAGAAAGAAGGCACATTTTGCTTGTAATTGGGAATCAAGAAATTGGCATTTCTTGCTGATATTGATGTTTTTTCCCTAAGCTCCACCTGAGATGTCCTCCCTGCCTACCCCCACGGTGCTCCATAAAGAAGGCTGGGAAGTGGCGCCCACATGCCACACACACGTATGATCCCACACACATGCACACACTTCCTCCCTGGGCTCTTGAGTGGCACTTGCCAGAATCGCATGTCAGACTGATCTGCCAGCTCAGCATCTGGTGACAGAAAGTAATTATAGCATGGCCACCATTTCAAGAGGCTATTCTCTTAAATTTCCTCTTTCCACTGTTCTGATTAGACCTCCAAATTGACCAAATAGGCCTTAAGACAAGGGCATTTCACTGGCCCAGGGGAGCTTAGGGTGTAGCGTGGAAAATGCACTCTCATCATGACCGAAAGGAAGTTGTCCACACCCTCAAACACACAGCATAACAACGGAGGGTATTAAAGCTTAAAACGTTCATCTGATTCAACCCCTTTGCTTTATAGACAAGAAAACCAAAAAGAAAGAAAGAAAACAGCTTGCCCAAAGAAGCCATACAAACCGGGTCCTTCTGCCTGTTTGTCCTGGGGGATGGAATTCCCACCAAAGGAACAGGGTTCTAGAAGGGTCTCGTGTGGTTCGGGAGGGTGGGAAGCAGAGGAACTTACGAAGAGATCAAAGCTGGGGCATCTGCCCTGAGGAGGGTGGCCACTGGGACAGGGAAGCAGGGTACTCACCCCTCCTTTGAGCTGACGTGGGTGATGGCAGTGTCTCTGGCCAGGGGCCAGCTGCTGTGTGAGGGCCGCAGGACGCAGCAGGGAATCTGAACTCAGCTCCAGTTGCCGGGGCCACTTGCCACAGGCAGTTATTTTGGCAGCCCCACCCACTGTCTCCTGGGTTCCCCCACACAGCCTGAGGGACAGGGGCCTTGTCATGGTCAGGGACAAACGGGTTGTGACTGGTCAGCTCTTGTGAAAGCCTTGGGGCAGGAGAGGATGATCACTTGGCTAAACTTAGTTCAGAATAACTGAATCCTATCCAGTGTCCTGGCCTCAGATTCCACGCTCTTTATTCCACTTAACCACATGCCAGGTGCTCTCCAAGGGGCACAGAAATGAGCCTGTCATGCACCTGCCTCTGGGTGCTCTCAGGTGAAGCAGGTCAAGTGCCCTCTGCTCGGATTGGACACAGTCTGCAGTAGCAGATGGCCCTCACCTGCTGGGCCGGGGCTCTCACTAGGTGCCCCACCCCAGCAGCTGCTTCCACTTTACAAGGTGAAACATAGACCATGGGCAGAACCGGCCCCATTTTCAGCCTATCCTCCCCCAGCCCCTTGTCCCATGTTAATCTTTTTTTTTAACAATTCCCACAAGTTCCTTAATTAGAACATATCGTACATTTTTATCATACCCCAAGAACACATTATCTATAGTTGTTGAGCAGTTGTCTTTAACTATACAATAAGGGGTCTATAATGCTTTTAGGTTGTACTTCCAGCCATTTTCAGTAAGTTCTTTTCTCAGGAATTTGCTTCACCATGTTCTCATAGTGGGAATTCTCTGCACATCTTCCCTCCACATGCTGCCTGTCTTCCCAGGACACTGAGTAGTATGATGGAAGGATAAAGAATCACATAGACTTTCAGGAGACTGGCTTCCTTTACAAGCTCTATGACCTTAGGAAAGTGACTCAGTTTCTCCAAGTCTCAGTTTTCTTTTACCTGAAATGGTGATCATAGGGTCCAACTCTTGGCATTACCGGAAGAAAATGCAGACATAGTGAACGGTTTCTAGTTTGGGACTTGGCCATACTAGGTGCCCTGTAAATATCAGACCCCATGTTCTGCCTGCTGACCTGGTTGCATCATTCCTTTTTACTGCTGTTGGCCCTGTGTCTTGTTGTGCTTGCTGACCACCCTGGAATGGTTTTGGTTGTACTGTCTTTCCTGGTCAGATAGATATCTTCATCAAGGGAAATCACAGCTTTTCCTATGTTTTCCAGCTATTGAGGCAGGTAAGGTTATAGAGAGTGTAAGGAAGTTGGGGTTCCTATGGCCAGGATCCTCACTGAACTTAAACCACCTGATGATGTAACTGGCCTGTTGCTAGGCTACCGCTTCCATACCTTTAGGGAATAAGCTGTTATTGTGCTATATAGAGAGCTCGGCCCAGTGCTCTGTGCGGAGGAGAGATGCTACTGCTTGACCTACTGCCAGGAGAACAAGCCGGGTAATAAACCCTTTCACCCCAAAGAACGTTTTGCTGTCAATTTCTTTGGTCACATTGAATCCATAGCAGACTTGCCTGGGGCTGAAACCCATTGGCAAGACAATTGGCGTAGTCGGCAGGGTTCATTGTTGACCAAGGAAAAAGACAGGCTGCCCTTATGGGAGGGGTGCTTCAGCAGGCTGCCCCTGTGAATGGGGAGACAGTGGACTGTCCCCCAGTGGGTATGTGGTCTGATGTGGCTTGCCTCCTAGAGGACTGGGCCCCAACCACAGGACTGGAGGCAAGTGGAGGTGACCCCTGAGGCAGTAGGGAAGGCCCTTGGTATAGTAAGTAAATCCTTTGAGAAACAGTGCCCATGAGGCAGCGGGGACTGTGGGTTGGCTGCTTCTCACAGTATTAAAAAGGTCTACAGAAGAGACTCAAGAAATGGCAGCACGAGAAAGTAAGCTGCAAAATTCTGTGGATTCCCTGAAAAAGGAAATGGAATTGATGTGAGAGGTGGCATGAGAACGTGAGCTGCAAACTTCTGTGGATTCCCTGAAAAAGGAAATGGCATTGATGAGAGATGAGATGGCACGAGAATGCTGGCAGCAAGGTGCCATTGGAGAGATAAACAATTCCTTACAGAACAAGACAGTAGTGTTGCCAGGTGTTCTGAAGGAGGAAGAGGCCATCAAGGAAAAAAGATGAACTCCTGAGGGAAGCACAGGCCGAGGTGGTACGAGAACATCAGCTGGGAAGCATTGAGCTGAAGGTAAGAGACCTTCTGAAGACTGAGGCAGCATTGCTATGAGGTACACTAGAAAAGGTAAAGGTTGTAGCAGAGGAGGCACTCGGGGAGGGGAGAGAAAGGTGCCATCAGCCCCAGTAATGGAGTAGCTGGGGAAGGATGAAGAGGTGGTGCCAGAGGCACCGGCCCCTCCTGTGTTGAAAGCACACCCAGTGGTTGTAAAGAAAATAAAGACCCATCAGCTGAAGGTTCCCCAAGGAGAGGAGCAGCGCCCTCCCCAGGCCGTGGAGCACTCTATGGTCCGCCCCTATACTCAGGCTGAGCTGGTGGATTTGGGCTCCCGGTTTAGCAGAAGCCCTTGGAGTCAATATCAGCTTGGCTGCTGCATCTGTGGGACTTAGAGGTGGATGGAATTGTTCTGGTGGGATCAGAGATGGGAAAGCTGTCTTCCCTGACAGTGCAGCCTGCCTTGAGGCAGCGATTACAAAATGCACATCAGACCCCAGGGAGTCACACCCTCCTCAACTGGCTCATGGCTGCACTTCGTGCTGTGTGGCCCAATCCAGGTGATCTACCATCCTCTCCTGTTAGATGGCAGATGTATGCTGAACTCCAACAGGTGCTACGAGAGCTAGGCATGAGAAATGCCATCTATAGTCCAGAGAATTATGGCCCAGATGAAGAGATTTTCACCCCTGGGATGAGAAATATCGTACTTCAAATGGCTCCCTCATCCTTCTTTGGGTCTCTAGTGGCCATTCTTTCCCCTCATTTAGGGCATCCCATAAGCGAGATGACACGTGCAGTAGCAGATTTAGGAGAGGCTGAAGCCACGAGAATCTGGAAAGAAATAAGACCTGTTACTCACAAGAAGAATTTACAGGGCCCCATGAAGGTTACGAGGACCCAGATGTGGGTTGATTTAATATGGGCAGGAGCAGATGGAAGGAAATTAGATGGGAAATCAAATAGGATCTTACTAGAGCTATGGCAACAGCTGAAACCAGAGCAGCAGTTCCAGCCATTAAGACCAAAGAGGCAGAGGTCACAGGCAGAGCCATGAGTCCGGCCTGTGTGTCTGCAAGACGTCCTGCTGGAAAGTGGGCCAACCTCACTTGAGCCCACACAGGAAGGTGATTGGAGAACATGGTTTGACTGAGGGGAAGGTCAAGGTATCTGCCCTGAGGGGCGAGGGGCGGACCAGAGGCCACATGTTGAAATAGCTATCCATTAGTCCCCAGTGAACATACAATGTGTCCTGGCTCTGGTGGACACTGGGGCTGAATGTTCACTGATTCATGGTAACCCTGAGTGGTTCCCTGGGACCCCCACTATTAGATGGATACAGGGGTAAGGCTATCAGAGTGAAACAAGCACAAATTCCTTTGGGAATAGGGTGTCTACCCCCAAAAAGAGTATAGTGTGTATATACCTCCTATCCCTGAGTATATTTTGGGGATTGATATCCTGCAGGGTCTGTGGTTGCAGACCACTGCAGGTGAGTTCAGACTGAGAGTATGTGTGGTGAAGGCAGTTCTGAGGGGACATGCTAGGCACCTGCCCATAGCTTTGCCTGTGCCTTGGCGGGTGACTAATACCAAACAGTACAAACTGCCTGGAGGGCATAAAGATATTGGAGAAACCCTCCAGGAGCTGGAAAAGGTGGGTATTATAAAGCCCACCCATAGTCCTTTCAATTCCCTAGTGTGGCCAGTAAAAAAGCCAGATGGCTCCTGGTGTATGACTGTGGATTACAGAGAACTGAATAAAGTCATACCCCCTATGCATGCTGCTGTCCCCTCTATTGCAGGCCTGATGGATACCCTCAGCCATGAACTAGGAACATATCATTATGTGGTAGATCTTGCTAATGCCTTCTTTTCCATTGACATTGAGCAGGAAAGTCAGGAACAGTTTGCCTTCATGTGGAAAGGATGGCAATGGACTTTCACCATCCTCCCACAGATATACCTCCACAGCCCCACCATCTGTCATGGACTTGTAGCCCAGGACTTGGCTACATGGGGAGAAACCATCAACGGTGCGGCTGTATCATTATATTGATGATGTCATGCTCACGTCCAATTCTCTTTCCGATCTAGAAGGTGTAGCACCTAGACTGCTACAAGATTTACAGGAGAAAGGATGGGCTGTGAACAGCACCAAGGTTCAGGCACCTGGTTTGTCTGTCAAATTCTTGGGGTTTGTCTGGTCGGGTAGACCAAAGTGATACCAGAAGCAGTTATAGATAAAGTCCAGGCTCTTCCTACCCCCACAACTGTAGCATTGCTACAGGAGTTTCTGGGTCTTCTAGGCTACTGGAGAGTGTTTATCCTGCACTTGGCACAAATTCTGAAGCCCTTATACAGGTTGGTACGAAAGGACGTCAGGTGGGACTGGGATGAGACATGTGCATCTGCCTTTACAACAGCGAAAAGGGCAGTCAAGGCCATGCAGGCCCTGAGTGTGATAGACCCATCAAGGCCCTGTGAGCTGGATGTTCATGGTTATGGCTGGGGTCTCTGGCAGCGGCTTGAACGAACCCGCCAACCCGTTGGATTCCGGTCACAACTCTGGAAAGGGGCAGAAGTACGATACACTTTGATAGAAAAACAACTGGCTGCCGTGTATCACGCCTTGCTGGCTACAGAACCCATCACTGGAATGGCCCCAATAAAGGTAATAACCACCTATCCCATCTTGGGGTGGGTACGAGACTGGACCCAAAAGCCAAGGAGTGGTGTGGCACAAACACCCATACTAGCCAAGTGGGGTGCTTACCTACAGCAGCGTAGAGCCCTTTCTAGTAGCCCCTTGAGTGAAGAACTCCAATGCATGTTGGGGCCGGTGACATATACTAGTGAAAAGAAGGAAGAACTTGCTTTTGAACCATTAGTAGCAGAGAGTCCCTATCGGGAGGCAAGAGCCCCTATACCCGAAGATGCATGGTACACAGATGGCTCCAGCCGTGGGCAGCCCCCAAAATGGAGGGCCATAGCTTTCCATCCTAAGACTGAGACAATATGGATGGAAGATGGTGAGGGGAAGAGCAGCCAATGGGTAGAGTTGCGGGCCGTGAGGCTTGTGATCAGCCAGGAGCCCTCCCCTATGGTTGTGTGCACTGACAGCTGGACTGTCTATCGGGGCATGACCCTGTGGCTACCAACCTGGTACCATGCCAACTGGAGGGTTGGTCACCGACCACTTTGGGGGCAAGAATTGTTGCAAGACTTATGGGCCTGTGGTCAGACTAAAATAATTACAGTACACCATGTGACAGGTCATTTGCCACTGGCATCCCCAGGAAATGATGAAGCAGATAAATTGGCCCAGATACGTTGGTTAGAAGGAAAGCCTGCCTCTGATGTAGCCCAATGGCTACATTAGCGTTTGTTGCATGCGGGGAAAAAGACAATGCCTTTGACCTTTGAAGAAGTTAGTAGATCCCGGCAGGGGTGTGTCGTGTGCTCCAAAAGGGACTTATACCGAGTTCCACAGCAACATGGGACAATAGCTAAGGGGCCTATACCCCTCGTCAGGTGGCAGATAGACTATATTGGGCCTCTACCTGTGTCAGCAGGATATTGGTATGTGATGACCTGTGTGGACACAGCTATTGGACTTCTGGTTGCTTTTCCTACCCATCGTGTGGACCAGCAGATGACCAAAAGAGGCCTGGAGTGTCTCTTTGCTGCCTATGGCTGACCACAGATAATTGAGAGTGATCAGGGCACCCATTTTACTGGACATACACTGCAAGAATGGGTGTGACAGTTGGAAATCAAATGGAAGTTTCATGTGCCATACAATCCTACCGCAGCAGGCATGATAGAGAGGCACAATGGCTTGTTAAAATCCAGACTAAAGTCAGATACCAATAGTCTGCAGGGATGGTCAGTCTGCTTATGGACTGTGGTACGGCATTTGAACGAGAGACCCTGAAAGGGAGCCCTGAGCCCTGTAGACATGTTAACACATATGGCTGCCTCCCCTATACAACTGCAAGTACAAACCAAGGAAGAATCACTGAAGCCGAGGTTCGGCCACCAGAATAGCATCTTGCTGCCAGCACCAACTTCACTGAACCCCAGAGACTCCATTGAGTGGACATGGCCTTAGACGTTTCAACACATGGACCAACAATGGCTGGCTCTCCTGGCACTTTGGGGACAAGGCCTGGAAGCTGGCCTCCTGTGTATTCCTGGAATAACAGCAGAGTGGCCGCCAAAGGTCACAGTAGTATATCCTGAACAGCCAGAAGGTAGGAGTATCTTACTGGGGAGTTTTGTTTTATTGTTATAGCCAGTGCATGCACCTCCAGTAGCACTATATATAGACCCTTCGGTAACCCCATGGGGAGAGGAGTAAAAGTATGGTATACTAGACCTGGAAGGGACCCCCTTCCTGCTACAGTCCTATCACAGGACCACTCTCTTTCATGCATCCTACCTGATGGACAGGATTTGCCTATGTTGGTATCATTAAAACATGCGTCTTATTACCCCTAAGGTCTTTGTGGATTGGGAACTTCCTCTGGCTTGAGGATTATTATAATTTTTGTTACCTGTATCAAAATCTTGCTGTATTTTAATTTTTATTATCTCTTAAGTTGTTGTTATCCTCTGTTGCTATTGTGGAATCTGGTTACAGTGCTCCAGCTTTCTCGCACAGGGACCATTGCGGAAGATTGAAAGCGTGTAGATTGTAAGGTGAGAATCCTGGAAGGGTGGAGTGTAGGGAAGTCGGGGTTCCTATGGCCAGGATCCTCACTGAACTTAAACCACCTGATGCTGTAACTGGCCTGTTGCTAGGCTACTGCTTCCACACTTTTAGGCAATAAGCTATTATTGTGCTACATAGAGAGCTCGGCCAGTGCTCTGGGTGGAGGCAGAGACGCTAGTGCTTGACCTACCGCCGGGAGAATAAGCTGGGTAATAAACACTTTCACCCCAAAGAACGTTTTGCTGTCAATTTCTTTGGTCACATTGAATCCATAGTGAACTTGCCTGGGGCTGAAACCCATTGGCAAGACAGAGAGACTGGGAATTTCCCATTTATAACTTTGCCTCTGATTTTTTCTAAATGTGCATAGCTTCTATAATAAGGTACTGGAGCTTTTCTCTTGAGTTGTATCCTCTCTGTTTACAGGATAAACATGTCTACTTTCCCAGATACTTACCTGGAATTGTGCCTTTGTTATTTTTCATGAAGTATTACCTACTGTCTTCTTTGGGGATAAAATTTTCTTGATTACTGAAGGCCACAAAGCCCTGATACTATGTTCAGATAGAGTAGTTGACAGTCCAGACTGGCCACAGTAAAGGTAAAATCTCTTTCCCAAGGACTAATGTCTCATAATTCTCATTTTCATTGGATAAGAACAGTCAAATGGCCAGTGATATTGTTAGCAAGCTACAACATCACCGCACTTTCTTAAGTCAGTTGGATGGATGGAGGTGTGATGAGGGTGGACTTCCCTGGTACCGGGCTTAGGATCCTTGCTGGTTTGCTCATCCCCTGGTCTAGCATCATAGCTGCTCCACACTCGGATCACAGGGTACAGGCATCTACTTAGGCATTCTTTTGCAAATGACAAAGAAAAGGCTCAAAGAAACCAAGTAGTCTTCCCAAAGTCATGTAACTGGTTAGCATTGGGGCCGAAGCTAGAATTCTGATTTCCTGACACTTAGGTCACAGTGTGTTTGCTTTCCTAATGTTCTCTGTGATGCCTGTTCCAACACTTCCCCATGTTAATCTTAAAAATCCCTGATCTCCTTAATCTGGGAGAGGGTAAAGGCTGGTCTAGCAACCAGCGGGATGTTTATTTAGAGCTGAACCACGCAATATGTGGTGTTCAATGGGCAAAGGTTTTAGCTGCAAGTGTTTGGCAGCCAGAACACATTTTCAACACAGCTGGTGTAAGAATGCCAGCTTGGCTTCCCAGGGCTGGAGGGCATTTGCCTGGCCGTGGGCACTGCAGTTCCTGAGGTTCAAAGCCAGTGGCAGCTGATACTCCAGCCTGACTCTCAGGGCACCTCATCTATGGAGGTGAACAGCCTGCAGAATACTTTCTGGTACTTTGCTCGCCCTGCCCAAGTCTTCCTCTCCCCATCCAGGATGTGGCTCTACTTATTTTGGGATGGGTTCTGAGCATCAGAAAATTCCCTGAGGAATTAAAACCCCTGTAAGGTTGTGAAGGAAAGTTTAGGCCCCTGGTGTACAGTGGCCCCTGTTTACCACACCTCTGTGCTTGGAATCTCCTAAGGCTGAACCCACAAGATAACTAAGACTTGTCTCTGCATACACTTGGTTTTGCCAACAAGACTTTGCCTGGAAAATTTAAAGTCTTCCTCCGCCAGGAACCCTCCCTGATTGGCCAGCTCCCATCCCCCATATTTGCATGCATCTACCTACTCCGAACCTCCCAGGAGGTGGTCAGGAATCTGCGGTATGGTCGGGCCCTGGCCCTGATCGGGTTCTAAGTCAACCCTCCACTCATCTGGTCACATTGGGAAATGGACAAAGAGCCTAATGTTCATCTCCTTTAGTCTAAGGTTGTGGAGAAGATAATTTGACCAACTAATCCAAGGAAATCTTTGCTTGCCCACAAAGAACTGAACAAGTCTGGCTGGCTTGCTAGCAAACCTCTTCCACCCTCCTCCTCCTTCTCCTCTTCCTCGTGCATCCTCTCTCCTTCTGGATCTGCTACCCCCTTTGTTTTTCTGCCTCAGCAATGAGTAGCATGCAGGCCTTGTAGTCATGGAGCCCCTCAAGGTCTGGGATGCCTGGGAACCTGGGATGGCCCTCTGCCCACATCCAGCCAGCACCCAGGTCCACCACTGTCCCCTTCCCACAGCCCAGGGAGTCTGAGGATTTGCAGTCCAGGCTCACATGGAAACATGAGCCCGACAGAGCTACTCCAGAGGACTTTCTATCTCAGCCAGAAATTCTCCCACCTACCCCTTCCCCAGCAAAGAAGACTAAACGTAGGTCTCCTAAAGGGGTCATTAGTAAGGGATTTCCTTAAACTCTCCTATTTCACCTTAAAACTGCTTGTACGTTTTGCAATCTGCTGCATAACCTACAATAAAAATATCCTATCCCCTCCCCCAAATACAGAAATAAAACGGAAGCTCCCAGAAGACACATCTCATTTCCTCTGTGGCTTCATGACCTTTACTCCCCAGGGAGTGTCCCTGTTTGAGACACATACCTGAGCCTTTCTGCTCACTTGACACAAAGACACACAGCATTTTGCCTAGCAATTAACAGGGACTGTCCTGCAATAACCATGCTTATTTTCATCTTGTAAGTCCTGGCATTATGTAGAGAATTCACACAGGAGACCTGTTCAAGCCCCTTTTCTCAGAAAGCAAGGTCGGAGCAAGAGCCCTCCTGTGTGTGAGGCTCAGAGGCCGGCGGCTCCCCCTCCATGGCTCTCCTCCCCTCCTCTCGCCTGTCCCGAGGGTCCTAAAGAGATGCTCTGCTACTCAGCAACACTCAAATGAACCCATGGTGGCCCTATGGTCTCCCTGCCCACCACAGTCTGTGGAGACTTCTGGAGAACCAGAAGAGGGGAGGACCAGGGCTGTGTGTGGGTTGTGGGGTCAGGGATGTGAGTCTAGCACGTGCAGATTTCTCCATGCGTCTGCCCTGGACAGCACCCACCATGAGCAGCCAATCAGGCAGTGGGCCCTTGTTCTGCAGACCCTTTTCCCACCAAAAAGCAAACACTCTCTCGGCCCCCAACCTACCTCCGCCTACAGTCCCCCAGGGTTCTTATTCTGATCGGGGGCACGGGTGGCTCCCCTTGAAAATTCTGATCAGCCTACACACCTTCTTCCCGGAAGAATGCATGGACACCTACACAGAAAATTGCAGGTACCATTTAGGTGTCCAAGGCGTGTGGTTTAGAAGGCCCTGTTTTTTTAGCAAAGGTGGATTACAGCGCAGGCTAGTCTCCCTCCTTTGACAGAGAGAGGTTGGTGAGGCCAGCACCCCCAGATGCGTTTCTGAGAGCACCAATTCCAGGAGCTCCTGGTAGGATGGGGGCGGTGACCCCCTGGGGCTGGGGACTCCAGTTAAATGGTTTCCTCTCCTGCAGGGCTTCCTGGACTTAGGGTGGGGGGACTGTTAGAGCAGGCCGTGTTCCCCCAAGACAGACACCTCCTAAGGGCTGGCCCACAGGGCTGGTACTCCAGGCCCAGCCGAGGGGGACCCACACTGCAGCAGACAACCAAATGCTTCAGCCCCACGCCGGCTGGTGCCGGCGGCCCATTCTTCTTTCGGTCCTTACCTGCCTCCTCTGTCTGGTGGCTCCTGGCTGCCCACATTTGACTGGGCATTGCTTTCTCGGCTGGACATCTCCTTGAGCTCAGCTCCTTGGAAATGCTCCAGAAAAGCGCCAGGTCTCTGGTCTTCGTGGTGTAAGTGCCTGGCGGCCCAGGCACGCAGCGAGATGATGAAGCGTGATAACCTGGAAGGATACAGACAGGCAGCCAGGGCAGAGAGGCAGGAGGCCAAAAGCCCTCTCCCCGGGGGCCGGAGCAGAAGCAGAGATGAGGTGGGATGCGGGTCCCAGGGCAGGCAGTCCGGTTGGCACCTCCTCTCCGCCGGGCCTTCTAGCCCCTTCTCCTCCCCCATCTCAGTCTGGGAGAGGGCTTCCTGGATAAGGGACATTGATTGTCTCCATGACGCCTTGTCTTTTTAATGCCTGGACTCTACCAAAGGCATGATTCTTCCAATGGGGCATTAGCAGCATTTCTGCTCGTTATTCCTTTTGTAGAGCTCTTTGTTATGACTGGTAAGCATCAGAATAAAAAAATACGATTTCCAAGTGGTGATAAAATCTAGAGCAAGGTTTAAAGGAACAAACACCCTGATACAACCCAGATTCTCTTCCCAACTTTTGCCCTATTGTTTCTTACACAAACTCGCATTTGCTCCCCAAGTTTATGCAGAAGCTTTTCGGCAACTTGTCCTGACCCTCCTGCAGGCAGACCCCGTGGGGCCCAAGCACCAGGGACCTGGCAGTCTGCATTCCAGAGCCTACCTCAGCTCCAGCCTATTGTGAGAAACCTTCCCTGAGCCCTGCCTCAGAGGGGAAGGGGAGAGACTCAGCTCTGTTTCTTGGCATCTGGTTTCCCTGACCTGGCATCCACAGTGCATGCCACTGTTCCCCATGACATCAGTTTTCAGCAACCTGGAACAAAGTCATGAACTGTTACGTACCTTGACTCTAAGTACACACTTGTGCCCTTAGCCTAAGGTAATAAATCGAAGCAGGAAAACATCCTGTGTACAGCTGTGGACATACATTGAGGGGCCTGCCCAGCCCACCCCCTCTGCTCCAGTCCCTGCACCCTACATCCCCCCTTGGCTGAGGGGGTGGCACCAGGGTCATACTACCCACTCCAGCCTCCGACACAGGCCCAGGAATGGACAACTGACCCACAGCAAGTCACTCAGCCTCTCCAAGAGGGGAGTGGGTGTTTTCAACTCAAGACTATAGGGTGAAGGCCATTTCAGCCCATGACTGTTGATGTGTGAGCACAGAAAGCCGGAAACAGAAGAGATGCAGAAATATAAAATCCAAAGGTCAGGACACTCCATGAGGAAATGAAAGGGAGAAGGCAGCTGCCTCCCCTGCTCCTTTCTCATGAGCCCATTATTATAATTTCCACTTGGTGGCCTGTATCTCAGCCCTGTCCCAGCCCCACCTCAGCCCTGCCCCAGCTTCCAGCCCGCCCAGCCCCCCAGCCCCGCCCCAGCCCCGCCCCAGCCTGGCCCCACCTCAGCCATTTAATTAGAACTGGTTTGAAGGTGTTCTCTTTCTTGCAATCAAGAAGACTTAAGACAGCGTTTTATTAGTAAGACAAAAACACTGGAAATCACTGAAATGCCCAGCCACAAGGGGCTAGTGAAATAAATAATCCTCCACAATGAAAAATATGAAGAATAACTAGATAAATTAAATTTTTACAATAATTTAAAGCAACACCTATAGAACAGATGACTACATAAAAATATGGAATCAGTAAAAAAAAAATTTTTTTTGGTGGGAGGAAATCACAAGCCCAACATTTGTTGAGTACCTGTCAGGAGCCAGGGCTTGGCTCTGATGCAGCCCACGTGTTGCTAAATGCATCTCTTGAGGACACTTGCAAAGGTAAATGGCTTCCTCAAGGTGGTACAGTTACTGAAGCCACAGTACAGATGTCATCAGAAGGGAGACAGGGCAACAGCCTAGCTAATTGTTCAGTGTTTTTGCAAAGGATGCATGCTGCACAGTCTAGGTCCCTGTGAGATGTGCCAGGGGCTCCTGAGGAGAGTGTCCCCTGTGGTCTACCCAGTGGTCCCTGCAGCTGCCTGGTCTTTTTTCTGAATTCTTTTCTGAACTGTCCCTAGTTGGCTTTTTTTCTTAAATTCTTCCAGAATTGATATTAAGCAAGTACCTCAATATCACTTTTCACTAAAGCAATTTCAGAGAAGGGCAGTTTTCCTAAGACTTTCCTGAGCTCAGAATGCCTGGCCCAAGAGGAAGAGTACATTCCTGAGACTTCTGCCTCCGTCTCCCCCTTCCCAAGGTGAGGGCTGAGACTGGTCAGTTACCTGGCGGGCCCCTGGCTGGTAAAGGAGCTTCGCCTGGATTCAGCCAGTCCTCTGGTCTCCACGGTGATCCCTGGCTGAGGTTCTGATGATGTCTCCTCGCATGGAGAGTGGGTCCTAGGAAATCAAATATTTAGCAGCAGGCTAAATTGATTTTAAGCTCATGCACCTCCTGGACACACACAGAATGAGATGACCAGATGCCCTGCTTAGTGAGGAAACCTGCCATCACAGAGCCTCAACCCAGGGGCTCCCCCTCTGGTTTGTGCTCTGGGAGGATCCAGCAGATCCTGGCTTTTGGCGTAAGCATGGCTCTTCCTTTACAGCAAGCCTGACCAAGGAAGGTAGCGCGTGTCCAGCTCCCGCCCATGGGCTGAGTGAAAGGAGGGTCCAGCAGGAGGTGGTCCTCATCAGAGCATCAGTTGGGGAGGCCCCAGTGCCTACCATCTGGGGCCATAGAAGCTATTTCCATACAATGACTCCAGAACAAGGATTCCAGCTCAAATGCATCTCTGCATACTGAAACCCCATTGTCTAAGGCCAGAGCAAGTGCCACCTCCTCCAGGAGGCCCTCCCTAGATATCCCTCCCACTGCGTGTGCATTGCAGACACACTACGGGTCAGTTACTTGTGTGCTTGTGTGGCAGCCTTTCCGGGAGCCCAAGAGGTTGTTTGGTTAAGAGGAGTGTCCTGGAACACTGTATGGAATTGGCCTAGCACCTCCCTGGCCTCTGCCACCGACACACACGTTAGTATGGCGTTTTCACGTGAAAATCCATTTCCACTGTGCCCTTTTGCCAAGCCTTAACCTCTGTGCCCTGCAATGCAGAGGTAACTGGGGCAGTGACCTCGCCTGAGCAGTTCAGGGTGACACGCTGCACACACATAGGGCGGGTGCCCACGGTGAGTATGAGCGCCGGTCACAGCAGCAGAGCCCGGTGCTGGTTGGATTGTCTGGAATAAGACCAATGTGTCTGGGCATATTTTTCCCTTCTTTTCCTTTCTTATAAAACCTCCTAGGGCTGAAGTTTGGTCAGCCTCGTTAAAAGCCAGCCAGGCATTGGCCTCTAGGGATTGCCCTTCATTCTATGAGTCTTGAAGAGCCCAGGCAATAAACATTAATTCTATCACGTGACCTATTCCAACCTAATCAGCCTTCTTAACAAGGTGGCAACACGGTTGGATAAGTTAGTAAGAATTAATGTCCGGGGAATGGCTCTCCCTCTCCCTCGTGAGTGATTAGAGACAGAGCCACCGAGCCGCGGAGCCGCGGATCCCCTTTCCTACAATCCCTGCTGTCTCCAGCAGGGGGCGCCCGCCTCCTTCCTATGGTCCGTCCAGCTCTGCACAGCTCTGACTGCTCGCAGGTTTTTTTCCACCCTGTTTCCTCACGTAAAGACTACGTTTTTTTCCTGCTGGAATCGCACGGAGCCTGGCAACTTCACCTTCCCGTTACCGCCCTCAGTGTTGGGCCGGCTCTCACATCTGTGCCGCATCTGTTTTCCAGGCTAGAACCCTGAGCTCCCCAAACACCCCTCATCAGGTTGAGTATCTTCCCCATCACGGCCATCCTCCCGGGGGCCATTCTTGCCTGGGCACGGCCAGGGAGAGCACCCTGCGGTTACTGGAGCCCAAGCCGCAGGCCTTTAATAACTTTCTCAAGGTCGCACTGCCATGTACTTGAATGTACTTCCATCCCATTGCACAACCTGCTCTCATCCACTTTATGAAGCTGCCCTCTATATTTTCATATATGAAACTGATTAAAGCAAAAGCTGCATAGGACATGGCTAGGGACTGAGCCCTGGGGCATGCCCCTAGATAAATGGCTCTGATCCACGGGACTCACTAGCAGGCATGGCTGTTTCCAAACCACCTCATTGAATTCTCCCCTGTACTCAGACCACTCACATCTCATCCTTAAACACATGAGACCTGTCGGAGACCCTGATGCAGTTAGGAAGCTATGATCCCCTAGCCCTTCTCATATTCTGTATGCTACAAAGGTGGGATGTACGTTCCAAAGCACCTAGGACAGTTACAGGAGGAGGAGGTGGGAGACAAGTGAGTCCGTCTCTCCAGCCCCTGAATCCTAGTGGCCGGCATGTGGTGGTAGTGGTGGGCAGGAACTCACAGCTGGGGTGACGCTCAGTCACGAAACGTGTGCGCAGATCTGGAGGCAATCCCAAGGAGGGAGGTGTTCTGGACCCACCAGAAGCTCTTCAGAGCGCCTTAGGCACCAAGTAATCAGTTCAAAATTTCTGCCTGGGCGGTTTTCTGCTAATGATGCAAGGGCACACCCTGAGACCAGATGTACCTGCATTCGCAGCAAAGGAATCAATGACGTCAGAGTTGATGGGCAGGCGAGCAGTGCAGAACCCACCCCAGATTCCAAAGCAGGCCTGCTCCTGGCCTCAGGGAGAGCCGACCCTGTGGGATGGACCTGCCACACCCACTCCAGGGGGAGGCGGCGGGGTGACGAGCGGGGCTGCCTGGGCTCAATTCCTCACCCCAGCACCTATTAGCTAGGTTCTCTGTGGCTAGTCACTTACCCTCCCTGAGTTTAAGTTGCCTGGTATTCAAAAAGAAATAAAGGAAAAATTGGTGATTTCATATTCATTTAAGTATTATTCAGAGACCCAAGTCCAGAAAGGCACATTTAGCCATGAAGAATAGGGGGAGCCTTATATGTCACAAGTTCAAGGAACCCAACGGGTATTTTTCTTCCCGACGCATCTCCCCACTTGTTTCTTGACGCTTGAAATCCTACCATGTCTTTCCTTATGCTCCAGGGTCTCTTTGGGGGTAAATAGTAAGCCTAATCAGTTACACATCAGAGAAACTGATTGTACCAAGCAGATGGAGGGGAGATGGGAGGAGAGGAGAGGAACGCAATGTCTGAGGTGATATTTTTGAGTCTCCAAGGACACATGGGTATTGAAAAAAGGGAGAAACTTTTGGCAGTCAATGCAAGAAAGAGGATCTAGAACCCCCCAGGGAAATACAGAGCCTGCCTGGAGCTGGCTGAGGGGCCCAGGGAAGGACAGACAGGAGCCTCGTCTCTGTGCAGGGAGCAGGTCCAGCCAGGGCAACCCCGAAGCTGCCTCCCACTTGCAGGGTGTGATCCTAGGAGGCGACAATGCCTTTGCGGGTAGAAGCCCCACAAAGTCGGTGATTAGCAAGAACCAGAGCCACTGGGGCAATACCATGAGTGAGTACTTTGAAAGACAAGGCAATTTTCACTGTGCCATGCACATCTTCTAAGTTTATTTATCAAGAGGAATTAATATCCATGAGGGAAGCTTTCCTCTGTCATGGGGACAGGACAGAGGTTCTCATCGGAGCTGGAACTGGCAATTAACTGCACTCTCTGGGGCATTTGGTGTCTTCCTACAGGGACTTTGGGGACATGAGAGTAAACAGAAGTGACCTTTTAGAACAAGGGTGGAGAATATGACACCGTATTTTTTTTCCTCCTCCTAAGCCCGGAGGAACTTGACTGATCGGCATGCATCGCCACTGGCCACATGTGACCAGGGAACTGAAGTGTCTGCATTTTTGTCTTTGGTCTGGGGAAGCAGGTTGAAAATGGTTTTCTTTGGTGATAATTGCTTTGTGCTGTGTTCAGGGAGCAGCATGAAGGCGGCTTCTCCTCCATAGGACACAGACCCTGTGCCCAAAAGCTAAGGCAGGAGATTGATCTGGGACTTGGGGTGCCCTCGGTCCTAGCTGTAATTCTCTGTAGCAGATTCTGAAGTCTTTATTGCATTAGCTTCAAAAATATGCCAGACAGCCCTTACATTATTGAGTCAAATGAACAGATCTAAAGAGAAAAGAAGAATTCAAGATACCTTTGTTTTTGGTATTTTCAGGGTATAAACAAGTTTTTTTGTTCAAATGATACGCTTCATCCTTCTTATTGATGGGTCACTAGGAAAATGATTCCAATAATTTAACAAAACAACCAGAAACCTGGGTGAAAGACCTGGGGGTAGGGATGCCTCGGAGGGCAGGGATATGGCATGTCTTCCCTCTTGGGGGCATTCAGCAAAGGGCCACACTGACACATGGGTACCCAGCACAGCTTCTTACATCATTGAGGCTAAAGAGTGATTAATATTTGAGGACACATATTTGCAATTCTTTCTCCCAAAAGCTTCCTAAAAGGATTTGGATTTCAAAGCAAAGATCTATGGTTTGTTCAAACAGCATTTCCTCCCCTAAAACAGTGATTTGAAACTTAAAAAATTTTATATCGATGTGCCAGAGTCCTTTGTCCAAACAGATCTTACAGGGAGAACTAGTCTGTGAAAAGACAGATGCTGGGCTGTGCTGGGAAGCAGGGAAGGGGCCTGGACCCAGCCTCTGGGCCTGAGGCTGCCCCATCCCCAGCCTGGACACGGGTTCTCAATCCTTGGTGATGCCAAGGAACCCATCTGGAAACTTCCATCTGTTAACCTACTCCTGCCTCCATAAGATAAAGCACATGAGGGAGGCATTCTTCCTCTCTCTCCTTTTAAAACCTCTGTAGTGTTCCCACGAGATTCTGTATTAACCTGTCAACAAGCTTTTACCGAGTAAGTGGTTGGACAAAACTCCAAGTGGGGCTCAGTGAGGCTTGGCTAGTGGTCAGGCTGAGAAAGCATGTCTTGGACACAGGCAGGAAATGACTGGTTCCAGGTGTCAGGACAGCTGGGGCTGTCTGAGGTCAGAGGAGGAGAAAAAGGCTTCCGGGCTCACAGGAGGGGAATCATTTCCAACAGGGAGTCTTGACTGAGTCTGTGCCACATGGCAGGGACTGCAGAGAGCTATAACCCTTGACGTCAGTGCCAGTCTTTTACAAATGAGGAAACTGCGGCTGGGGACAGCTGAGTGACTTTTCAGAACTGGTCAGTTGCAGAGCCAGTGCTGAAATGCAGGCCTGACCCTGCACCTGTGCTGTTTGTCATCTTGATGGCCAGGGGAAGGGACACGCAGCAGGGGAAGGGCCCTGCCTCACCCATGAAGATGGCAAATAGCACCGTCGAAAGGCATCATTTCAGAGCCCCCCTGACTGTGTGGCTGGCCAATCCCGAGTATGTGTGAACCCACTGTGAGCCTGCAGAGCCTCTTGGAAGCCAGAGGCCCATTGCCAGGTGTCCGTGAGGCTTAATGAGCCAGCAATTTATTTTGCAGAGGGTCATCTTCAGGAGACCTGGTAAACCCTTTTCGATAGCCCTCAAGTCAGGCTGGGCCAGATCATGGCAGTGTCTGGTCAAGCAGGAGCTCTGGGCAGGCTACCTTTGAGCGTCTCACTGGAAGAACCCAGACTGAGACCCTGTTGTTGGCTTTCAGCCCCAGGGAGTCTGGAAGCTCCATGACATGCTCTGGTCATGCCTCACTCGAGGCAGAAGGGAGCAATGGGGAAAAGCTTCACTTTGTTTCAAAGCCTTCCTGCTCCTGACAGCCTCTGTCCTTCTCCCACTGGGTCCAAGAGCCCAGGAGCCCATGCTGGGCCCATTCTTTGGCCTTTTCTCCCCTCCACCCCAACCCTCTTCGAAGCCCCCCTTCAAGGGGTTTTATTAGCTCAGATATGGGAAAGCACCTGTCAGTGCATACCAAAGTTTAACAGCAGATAACTGTCCTAACAGTGCTCTTGTTCCTTTTAAATAAGAGGCAGTGACTTAACCTGAAGGAGTAAGTCCCCAGAGGTGGGACACAGGTATTGACAGTGGGCCAGTTAGAAGGGACGGATCTGAGTGGGGTGGGAATTTCTAACGGCCCTGAGTCATATCGCGTTTCCTGGGGGCCAGCACCAAGTGAAAATGGTTGGATGGAACAAATATCTGTTGGAATGATTTGAGATTTTCTTTCCTTTGCCTGAATCCCAGAAGGTGGGGTCCTAGAGCTGCATAAGTTTGCAATAATAGGGACTCAAGTTCTTCGGAAACTGTTACCCTTCACTTACTAGCAGGTTTACTAAGGGGCTGGGACCAAGAACACAGACAGAGAAAAAATAAAGGTGCATCTGAAGGAGGAAGTGACATACATGAGTGAGTGGGGTGAAATAACAGAGGAGGGCCCAGGGCCAGGGAAGTGAGGACTGAGGGACTGTCATTGCATCTTTTGGCCACCAGATAATATGTACTTATCAGGACAGGGAGAAGTTTTCACTGTTATATGTGTAGGACAAAAATAACATAAATATTGGAAATAAAGTTTCTCATGGTTCAACACATTGAGAATAATTAAGAAACATAAAAATCTACATCCATTTGCACCAAACAGGTACTGTCCCATTCCCTCCCTATTATGCCAGGAGCTTGGAAAAGAATGGTGCTCCATTTTTACAGGTGAAGATGTGAGTTTTGCATGAAGTGTCTTCCCAAGTCCACTGGTAAGATAGGAACAGGGCTAGAGTGGAACGCAGTGCCCCAGATTTCTACACGGCTGCCTGTGGTGGGATGGCATCGACAGGGTTAATGATGGCTCTGCTGGCCCACTTTCAACCAGGCCCATCAGCGCAGCATGGACCCCGACCTTCACCTGGAAGGGAGGGGCAGGACATCTGATCTGCGCACATCCCCAGTGCTCAGGACCATGGCTGGTACGCAGAATCCAGTAAATGCTTGATGTATACATGTGGCAGTTTGGGGAAGTTTTTACAATAGAATTTATTCTGCATTTGAGTCTTCATTTTGTTACTTTATACAAATCGTGTAACTTTTGAGCCACATTGCCCCATATCTTTAAAATGAGAATAAAAACTACTTCAGTGTGGGTTGTGAGGATTAAGCAAAGAGAAAAAGGAAGTCAGAAGGAGCAGTGTGACTAGTCCCCCCCGCCAAAGTGTGGTGGCCACAGGCTAAGGCCCTCTTTCCCCCACGGTCTAGGTGACCTATGGTGATAATCTGGCCCAGGCATATGATGCAAAGCCCATCTTACCTGCTAGCGCCGTTTTCAACATGCTCAAGATCTCTGTCTGAGGTCCTTACCGCGGGGTGAATCAGGGAGGGTTGAGAGAGTCGGGTGTTGATCTTGGCCATCGTCTTGCTTTGTCACATTCAGCCCCAAGGTGGCTGCTGAAACATGAACCCAAAGTAGACATGTTGTCAGGAGGCGGAAGCAGCTGCAACCCCAGCTCATCAGTGTAAGGGCTACTTCCCCAGGCAAGCCTGGCACACACGCTCTCCTCCCTTTTCTCTCAGGGTTCCTGCCACACCGTGCTTTAGTTGGGGGTCTCTGGGCTCTTCTTGCCAGCCTGAAGCACAAACAAGGTGCTTCAGTATACTTTGTTATATGCTGCCATGCCAAAGACCTGCTCAAAGATTTTGCTTTTTTTTTTTAATCTGACTGTTAGATTTTCCAGATCTCTCTCTGCCTCTTGATTCCTTGCTACTTGAGAGGCCCAAATCCACTACTGGTTTCTCAGACTGTCCACCTTTCTTAGGGGACACAACTGCTTTGCTGCCCCTCTGAGGTCCCAGCCCACTTGTCTCTTGACACTGTGAGGTCTGGAAGCCATGTCCAAGGGCACGCACGCTCTCTGCAGTCTCAGCTTGCTCACAAAGCCAAGGCACACCACCTGTGTGTGGGCAGGACCTTCTCCTCATCCAGCCCCTTCCCAGGAGCAGGCCCAATGCCCAGGGATGGGGCCCTTCTGCCAGCAGAGGGCACTTGCATTCCCTGCATGGCCTCCAGGGGCTGCAGAGATGGAAGCTGCTTTGCCAGGACTTGCCTTGTTCATTTCAATCCCAACTTGGATTCTACATGAACCTGGAGAAAATGAGACCAGATACCTCTAGAAGGAAAGGTCGAGATGGCGACCCACTGCACTTCCCCCTGGTCTCAGGATGAAGAGGGACAGATACCTCCAATCGCCCTTAAAGCAACAGATGTTCAGACAGGAACATGACTGAGGGCCGAGGAACACTGCAGCAGGGCCTCCTGTTGTCTGTCTCCTGGGATGGCAGCTGAGCTCCTCCCTTTCGGAGCCGAGTGAGCCTAAGTTCAGGCCATGGAGGGGCAAGTCCGAACCCTGGGGATCCCCGGGCTCTTCCAGCCTGAGGCACAAATGGGGTACTTCAATATACTCCTTTGCATATGCTGCCATGCTGAAGAGCTGCTCAAAGTTAAGCGCTGATCCCGCAAATGAATGAATGAAGGCCAAGCTGGCATCTGTTGTGAAAAAGCTAAAGTCCTCGTGACTCCCCGGGACGATGCAATATCCCTCTTGACTCTGGTTGCCTCATTTACTTATTTTTATCTTACAATTTTGCACGTTACAGTTTTAACAGCTCCTACGAATCCATTTTAAGACAAAGCATAAAAAAATTCTGCCCAACTAAAAGAAGTTTAAAAGAAAACAAAAAAGTAGCCTACTGAATCAGAGAAGGTATTTGCAAATGATATATTCAAAACATATAAAGAACTCATACAATTCAATACCAAAAAAACCCCCAAACAATCCAATTAAAAAATGGGTAGAGGAACTGAATGGACATTTTTCCAAAAAGACATACAGTTGGCCAATAGATACATGAAAAGATGCCCCACATTACTCATCATCAGGGAAATGCAAACCAAAACCACAGTGAGATATCACCTCACATCAGTCAGAATAGTTAATATCCACAAGACAAGAAATAAAAGGTGTGGGGGGGATGTGGAAAAAAGGGAACCCTAGTACACCATTGGGAATGTAAATTGGTTCAGCCACTATAGAAAGTGTTACGGAGGTTTCTCAAACAACTAAAAATAGAAATAGTATATGACCGAGTAATTCCACTTCTGGGAATTTACCCAAAGAAAACAAAATTACTAATTCAAAAAGATATATACATCCTATGTTTATCATGGCATTATTTGCAATAGCCAAGATACGGATGCAACCTAAGTGACCAGTGATAGGTGAATGGATAAAGAATAAGTGGTACATATACACAATGGAATATTACTCAGCCATAAAAAAAAATGAAATCTTTTCATTTATGACAAACTAGATGGATCTAGAGTGTATTAAGTGAACAAGTCAGACAGAGAAAGAAAAAAACCACATGATTTCGCTTATATGTGGAATCTAAAAAACAAAACAAATGAACAGACTCATAAACATGAAAAACAGACTGGTGGTTGCCATGGAGGAGGGGGTGGGGATGGGTGATATAGGTGAAGGGGATGAAGAGGTATAAACTTCTAATCCTAAGATAAATAAGTCATGTGGATGGAAGTACAGCATGGAGAATACAGTCAATAACATTGGAATATCTTTGTACATTGAGATGGTAACTACATTTATAATGGTAAGCATTTAGTAATGTATATAATTGGTGAACCACTGTGTTGTACACCTGAAAACAATATAATATTATATATTAACTATCAATTTTTAAAAAGCACAAAAAACTAACAATACTTAGCATTCATTTCCTAAAATCTTTATAATGTGATATTAAACCCAGTATGCGTTTCATCTCACTTAATCATCACAATACCTTATCAAATATTTACAATTTTCATACCCATTTAAAGATGACTGAATTGACACTCAGAGATGTTAAGCAGCTCGTCCAAGCAAAGAAATAGGTAAAACCTGTCAGTGGTATATCTTGAGGCTAGAAATCAAACCACAAATACTTTCCTTTCAGCAAACATTAGAAGGTGCCCCCATGAGTGATGTGATGAGAAAAGAAAGCTAATGTGGGGGTAGGGCTGGTGTAATGTACACAGAAGTTGACCAGTTCCATGATTTCTGATCAAAACCAGGTAGAAGTTGAATTCCTGAGGGCAGTTTCTCTGAAACAGAGGAGTACAGGCTCTCTCCGACAGCCATGGCTTAAGTGGGTCAGATGTAGAGACCATTCTAGAGAAAGATGGTTATTTCTAGAAATAGCCCAGTGACTCACTGAAGGGCTAACTAATTCCATAGCCAAAGGAGGCTCAGTGCAAGGAGCCCAGAACACCGCAGCAAGCACCCAACCTGGTGCAGTCCCTGCTCACCGAGGTCAGCTCGCCTGAGTCACTTGGGGGCAGCTACTGGCTCAGATGGTCGCGGTTCAGCTCTGATGTTTGATAGTTTAAGTCTATGATTTTAGGTTTTATAATTTTCTCAATATCAAAGATTGTTTTGATTTTTTTTAAACTATTCATTTGCATACTAGTGAGTTTCTGGCTGACTGCAGGAGATACAAAGAAGTGTAAGACCAAGACTGTTCTCAAGGATCTTACAGTCTAGTGGGGGAGACATGGCTACCAAAGCGTCCTGAACGTTGTGTCAAGGACTTTGGGCTTTACCCTGAGCCCAGTAGGGATGTGGTCAGATGTGTAGAGGTCACTGGCTGCGCTGGGGAGGACATATTCAGGGAACATGAGTGGGTGTGAGGTGAGCAGATAAATATTGCAGTATCTCAGGAAAGAGACAACAGTTGCCTGAACTAGGTTTGTGGTAGTGAATCAGATAAATTTAAAAACTACCAAATGGATAGAATGGCCTGGATGTGGTGACTGATCAGATATAAGGGGCAGTGAAGACAGGGATATGCTGAGCATGACGTTCTGACTGCCGGACTGGGAGGTCGGTGGTACTGTGCTCTGAGGCAGGGGACCGGAGGAGAAGCAGGTTTGAGGAAGAGAATGAATCCAGTTTGAGATGTCTGTGGAAACTTTAGAGCCATCATATGAAATAAAAATCTTCCACTGAAGCAATAAACCCCATCTGAAATTGTCCGATGCTTTTTCATTGAGCCAGGCAATATGCTAAGAGCTAAGGTTCTATCAGACAATGAAATACAGCTCTGTCCTCAAGGAGCTTACAGTCTTAAAGAAGTTTTGGAACTCTGTGAAAAATCTATCAAATTATTCTTCTTTGTATATTTCCAGGAAAATTGCACTAAACAGAAAACGTTCATTGCCTCCAACCCATATACCCCTTTCCTCAGCCCCCTCAGCTGCACCCTTCATCCTGGGCACACACCTTGGTCCCAGATTCCATCATCTGCAGGCAGTATTGTCCAGCCCCACAGACCTGCCTCCTGCGGGGGGCTACTATATACCTGGCCTAGGGTACGTGCCTGTGCAGTTTTGTCTTGTTAATCCTGATGGCAGCCTCCCCATCTCCCCCACTTACAAATGAAGAAACTAAACAGGTGAGCAGTCTTTCTAATGTTGCTTGTGGCCTGAGCCAGGTTGGACAAAGATCTGTCTGTCTCCAGATCCTGAAGGTGTAAAGTCAGTGGGTAGCAAAGAACTGGCATTGCCTTTTGGCCTGAAATGGAAAGGGGTCCCTTCCTGAGGCCCCATCCTTTCAAGGTCCCCAGGCTGGCCCTCCTCCAGTCACAGCCCATGAGGCCAAGGAGGCATGTCCCCCAGAACCCTGTCCCCTGCTCCAGACTATGCTCTGCATGCCCAGGACCCCAGGACTAGCCCTAGAGCCCGCCTGGGCCCCTTCCAGGTCTGTCTTCACAAGAAGGGCACAGGTGTGTACTCGGCTAGACCTCTAGGTGACCGAAGAGCGGCTGTTTGTGAGGGAGGCTGAGTGCGGCTTGGGTGTGGGCAGAGTGGGAAAGGCCCTTTGTCATGTGGGGTAGACCTGAGCTGGCCAGAGAAGGGGACTGGACATGGATGGTGGACCAGAGATCAAATCTCCCCATGCCACCATGTTCTGGGGCTGAACTCAAGGGGGCCTGAGAACTCTGAACTGGAACCTGGCCTCCAGGTCATTGTGAAAGTGGTTTGTTAAGATAGGAGGATAGGGCATGTTTGACTTCACAGGGTGCTGGTTCTGTCCCTGGAATGGCCATCTCTAGCCCTCTGCCTCACACTCTTCCTGCCATCCTTCAGTCCAGCTGTTGCTATGGCAACAAGGGGGATGCTGGGTCTCCCAGTAGCACCTTTGCCTCAGCTACACTGTAGCTCGCTCATCTTCCCTGGGACTTGCCTGCTTCCCCCAGGGAACACCTGCTAGGACCATGTCAGCCATTATGAAACACACGCAAATCTAGAAGTGCTGGAGAGCTAGCCTTCTGGGCAGCCACCTAGTTACAGCCTAGAAACCACAGGTGAATAGTCTCCTCTTCTATTCCTCAGGAAGATGATTCAGAGAGGTACGATCCCCATGGCCTTTTGGAGAAGCCCTAGAAGGATTAACCTTTTGAATCACCAACTGCCCAGAGCTGTGGTCAGTTTAAGAACGCACATTTGGGCTCTTTCCTTTCTTCCTTGTTTACTCTTCTACAACGCTTCCCTCTCTTCCCTGAAATCAGTCCCCAGATAGACTGCCTGCCCGCACGCCCTTGTCCAAAGTCTGGTGTTTTGGTGGGAGGAAGGCATTACCTCAGCCAAGAAAATGTTTTTCAGCATAGACTTTTGCTAAGTGGGCCAGGCCCCTCAAGGGTTATGGGTGAGCCTAATTTCCTTTTTAATTCTGTGTCTTTTATACAGGAGAATGATGTTGAGTAGGACAGGGCAAAGTGTGCATCATTAAAGGGAAATGTTAGTTTAAGAAAAATTGTTTCCCAATTGTTTCATAAATGTCATAATGGTTGTCTTTAAAAAAAAAATCAGGATCCAAATAAGGTCTATATATTCTGATTGATTGATGTAGCTCGGTGGTATTTTTTTTAATACTTTAAGTTTTAAAATCCTAATACTTTTACATTTTTTAAAACTTCAAGGTTTCTATGCATTCATCCTCTTTCTCTTTGTGGAAGAAATGTAATTGTTTGTAAAAAAAAAAAGTCTATAGACTTTCCTAGTATGGATTTTTGCCTATTCCAACTCTACTGTTTCCTGTAAATTGGCAGTTATACTCTCAGACTTCGTTAAGTTTGGGTTCAGTTGTTTTTTTGGGGGGGCAACAGTAATTCCTTAGATGATTTTAGTAGTCATTGATGACCACTGCCTATATCTATCAATTCTTTAGAAATTGAAAACTGGTTATCATTCCTTCATCACCTATTAGCTGAAATTATCCTTAAAAAACAAAATTTTACTTATTATTTGACTGCTCAGGGGTATAGTTGATACAGGAAAGGCAGGATATGCACTTCATTCTTTTCCTTTTTTACATTTTAAGTCATGACATCCTAAATGATTCCCAACCTCCCCAGGTGTTTTCACATCTCTTGGCCCCATAAACTCTGTAACTCACAAATGAGACCATGAAATTACAATCAATGATCCTGAGGCTCTGTTGAAAATGAAAACTATCCCACAGCCAGGGACCCCTGAGTGCGAGGCACTTGCATATCCATTATGTGTTAATCCTCCCTAACCTCAAGATCTAATAGTGATGCTGATTTTGCAGAGGAGGAAATGCAGGCTTGTGTCTATCTGACTCTGAAGTTCCTGTTGTGGTTTGCTTTGATTTGTTTATTGCACCCACTGTAGGAGATATGAAAAGCACAAGTACAATTTTAATTTTCAAGCACGGGAAGAAGATGCATCTGGCCAATCACGAGTGTGACCTTGAAGTGAATCCCAGGCATGAATCTATGAGTGGTTTGTGAGCACCTCCCAAATGAATGTGTGTTTTCTAGATCTTGAGTGGGGAACTGAGAACACATCATTTCAGACGATTCCCATTTTCTTTACGACATTACTAAATCCAACATGTTTTCTT
Source organism: Smutsia gigantea (assembly GCA_032199065.1). Lineage (NCBI taxonomy): Eukaryota > Metazoa > Chordata > Mammalia > Pholidota > Manidae > Smutsia > Smutsia gigantea. Next base: position 8,968 of record JAVSCE010020039.1, on the reverse strand, counting down.
CCCGACAATACACTTATTGACTCCTTCCACATCCAAGGCATTGTATCTGACCCTAAGGATTCTGACAATGACGATAGGTCCCTTTCTTTGAAAGCACAATGTTGCATGAGGAAACAGGCCTATAAACAGTGGGTGTAGAACAGAAAGGTGCTGAAATTTCAAGATGATTTTAATGAGCTTTTCCTCCACACACAGCTCACCACACACAGTTCCAGTTATTCTTGTACTTTTCTCATACCTTTATTAACTCAGAAAGCCTTTGAGATAGAGCAGGGAAATGGGACAAGGGTCATGCCATTGGTAAGTCTACTAGGCCTTCAAAAAAGGCTCAGCTTATTCTTTAACTTAATCATCTATATGCTGTTCTTCCTCTTCTTTTAAGCCTCTTAATCAATCAAGTAACTTTGTCACCAGGATGAGAGACAAACCTCCAAAGTGTAAATGATCCTATGTGGATTCAGAATGCTGAGATTGAAAGGACCAAACTAACGCCATGACAGGCCTCAGAAAGCCTCAGAAATCAGAAGGCCTAAGTTTCAGTTTCCCCGAAACCACCTGAAGGAATAGGAAAATTTTAAGTAAGCTCTGACCCTTGGCCTGAGTCATAAAAACAGACCTGGGCACAATAGGTTGCAAAACAGACCTGGGTACATACGTTTCCAGAAACTGATCAACTGTAAAGATAAAAGTTAAGAATGTTGAAGCCCTGTGGGGGGACTCTAATAGAAATATTTTTGCTATCAAATCATCAGCAGACCTCCCCCTCACCTCCCCCTGGTTGTGGTCCCTTTTCCTTTAAAACCTCCTGTAAAATTCTGCTCGGGGTCGGACTCTGCTCCTGCGTGAGATATGAGTCTTGACCCCAGCATGCTGGTGGAATCAATAAACCTCTTGCTGTTTGCATCAAGACTGGTCTCTTGTGAGTATTTGGGTCGCCGTCCATCCCGGGGCTGAGCAGGGCCTGGTTTCCAGGGCCTTACAAGATGAAGATCATCACAGTCACCTAAATAACCCTATTCGTAAGACAAAACTTCAAATGAATTATGAGTTACCTGTACACATCATGCCTTAGGTCGGCTCCTACCCAAAAGGCCCTACAAAACCCCAAGCCCTTTAATGTGCCTCCTCTCTGAGGTTGCTGGCACTCCTGAGTATGTATTCTCTTCAATCAAATAAACTTTTTTGTTGCATAAGCAACAAAAAACTAAAGGTAGATCTGCCATCTTGTCTCTGAACTCTTCTCCATGATAAAGACAAGAACTCCCCAACCTCCACCTCTGGTGGTAAATGTCTTTGTCACTTTGCTGTTTCATTCAGCTTTCTATTCTTAAAACAATCCTTCTCTCTCTCCCTGTTTTATTTCAGACTAGTAGGGAGGTGGAAGTACTCAGAACATGAACTCACTCTATCCAGGGATCCTCGGCTCCCCCAAATCCTGGAGTGGTAGGGGCTCAGTTCCCACAGCATGCAGATTCAAGCGGACACTGGACGCCAGGTGACCCTGGCTTTAGGAGTTGGCAAGGGATTTGCCCTATGCCCAGCAGGATTTCAATGAGCTTCCCTTTCCTTCCTCTGTCCTTCCTTGCTCTCTGCTGCCTGCATGCCTGCTGATATTCGATTCTACTCATGTTTAATGAATTCCTCCCTTACCGACACACGTCTGACCTGGTGAAGAATTTTTCTTCGATCAGAGTCAAGAATCCTCCTCTGTCCAGGTTGACGCAGCTGCCTGACATGTTGAAGGCAAGAGTCATTTCCTTTTACTTAAAAAAGTTTCATCCTCCAAAGCACCCAGCATATACAGCCGGTACATAACAAAAAGTAGATGGCATCCATAAGGAGGAACAGGTCATTGTAATGCTAACACTGATTAGCACACCAGGCTATTTGCTTGGGCCTTTGCTCTTTGCTTGGTACTGTTCTAATACCTTACATAAGCATTAGTTTATTTGAGTCTCACAACTCTCTTGTGAATGGACTAAACCTTTCTTTAAAAAATTTTTTTTAATTTTGGTATCATTAATATACAGTTACATAAGCAATATTACGGTTACGAGACTCCCCCATTATCAAGTCCCCACCACATACCCCTTTACAGTCACTGTCCATCAGCGTAGTAAGATGCTATAGAATCACTCTTCTAGCTGTGTTATACTGCCTTCCCCATGCCCGCCCCCCCCCATTGTGTGTGCTAATCGTAATGCCCCTTTTCCCCCCTTGTCCCTCCCTTCCCATGCATCCTCCCCAGTCCCTTTCCCTTTGGTAACTTTTAGTCCATTCTTGGGTTCTGTGAGTCTGCTGCTGTTTTGTTCCTTCAGTTTTAGCTTTGTTCATATACTCCACAGATGAGTGAAATCATTTGATACTTGTCTTTTTCGGCTTGGCTTATTTCACTGAGCATAATACTCTCTAGCTCCATCCATGTTGTTGCAAATGGTAGGATTTGTTTTCTTCTTATGGCGGAATAATATTCCATTATGTATATGTACCACACCTGCCTTATCCATTCATCTACTGATGGACACTTAGGTTGCTTCCATTTCTTGGCTATTGTAAATAGTGCTGCAATAAACATAGGGGTGCATATGTCTTTTTGAAACTGGGCTCCTGCATTCTTAGGGTAAATTCCTAGAAGTGGAATTCCTGGGTCAAATCATATTTCTATTTTGAGTTTTTTGAGGAACTTCCATACTGCTTTCCACAATGGTTGAACTAATTTGCAGTCCCACCAGCAGTGTAGCAGGGTTCCCCTTTCTCCACATCCCTGTCAACATTTGTTGTTTGTCATTTGGATGGTGGCCATCCTAACTGGTGTGAGGTGATATCTCATTGTGGTTTTAATTTGCATTTCTCTGATGATTGGCGATGTGGAGCATCTTTTCATGTGTCTGTTGGACATCTGAATTTATTCTTTGGAGAAGTGTCTGTTCAGATCCTCTGCCCACTTTTTAGTTGGATTATTTGCTTTTTGTTTGTTGAGATGCATGAGCTCTTTGTATATTTTGGATGTCAAACCCTTATCAGATATGAATATATTCTCCCATACTGTAGGATGCCTTTTTGTTCTACTGATGGTGTCCATTGCTGTACAGAAGTTTTTAGTTTGATATAGACCCACTTGTTCATTTTTGCTTTTGTTTCTCTTTCCCGGGAGATATGTTCATGAAGAAGTTGCTCATGTTTATGTGCAAGAGAGTTTTGCCTATGTTATCTTCTAAAAGTTTTATGGTTTCATGACTTAGATTCAGGTCTTTGATCCATTTCGAGTTTATTTTTGTGGATGGAGTTAGACAGTAATGCAGTATCATTCTCTTACATGTAGCTGTCCAGTTTTGCCAACACCAGCTGCTGAAGAGGCTGTCATTTTCCCATTGTATATCCATGCTCCTTTATCATATATTAATTGACCGTGTATGTTTGAGTTAATATCTGGACTCTCTATTCTGTTCCACTGGGCTATGGGTCTGTTCTTGTGCCAGTACCAAATTACCTTGATTACTGTGACTTTGTAGTAAAGCTTGAAGTTGGGAAGCAAGATCCTCCTTGCTTTATTCTTCCTTCTCAGGATTGCTTTGGCTATTCAGGGTCTTTTGTGGTTCCATATGAATTTTAGAACTATTTGTTACAGTTTGGTGAAGAATGCTGTTGGTATTTTGATAGGGATTGCATTGAATTTGTAGATTGCTTTAGGCAGGATGGCCATTTTGACAATATTAATTCTTCCTACCCAAGAGCATGGGATGAATTTCCATTTATTAGTGTCCTCTTTAATTTCTCTTAGAAATATCTTGTAGTTTTTAGGGTACAGGTCTTTCACTTCCTTGGTTAGGTTTATTCCTAGGTATTTTATTCTTTTTGATGCAATTGTGAATGGAATTGTTTTCCTGATTTCTCTTTCTGCCAGTTCATTGTTAGTGTATAGGAATACAACAGATTTCTGTGTATTAATTTTGTATCCTGCAACTTTGCTGAATTCAGATATTAGTTCTAGTAGTTTTGGAGTGGATTCTTTAGGTTTTTTATGTACAATATCATGTCATCTGCAAACAGTTGACAGTTTGACTTCATCCTTACCAATCTGGATGCCTTTTATTTCTTTTTGTTGTCTGATTGCCATGGCTAGGAACTCCAATACAATGTTGAATAAAAGTGGGGAGAGTGGGCATCCTTGTCTTGTTCCCTACCTTAAGGGAAAAGCTGTCAGCTTCTTGCTTTTAAGTATGATGTTGGCTGTGGGTTTGTCATATATGGCCTTTATTATGTTGTGGTACGTGCCCTCCATACACATTTTGTTGAGAGTTTTTATCATGAATGGATGTTGAATTTTGTCAAATGCTTTTTTAGTATCTATGGAGATGATCATGTGGTTTTTGTCCTTCTTTTTGTTGATGTGGGGGCTGATGTTGATTGATTTTCGAATGTTGTACCATCCTTGCATCCCTGAGATGAATCCCACTTGATCAAAGTGTATGATCTTCTTGATGTATTTTTGTTTCTTTTTGTTTTTTTAATATAATTTATTTTATTATCATTAATTTACAATTACATGTGCAATATTACGATTATTAAACTACCCCTTCATCAGGTCCCCCCCACCAACCCCATTACAGTCACTGTCCATCAGCGTAGTGAGATGCTGTAGAATCACTACTTGTCTTCTCTGAGTTGTACAGCCCTCCCCTTGCCCCCGAACATTACATCTGCTAATCATAATGCCCCTTTTTCCCTCTTATCCCTCCCTTCCCGCCCATTTTCCCCAGTCCCTTTCCCTTTGGTAACTATTAGCCCGTTCTTGGGTTCTGTGAGTCTGCTGCTGTTTTGTTCCTTCAGCATTTTTTCTTTGTTCTTATACTCCACATATGAGTGAAATCATTTGATACTTGTCTTTTTGGCTTGGCTTATTTCACTGAGCATAATACCCTCTAGCTCCATCCATGTTGTTGCAAATGGTAGGATTTGTTTTCTTCTTATGGCTGAATAATATTCCATTGTGTATATGTACCACATCTTCTTTATCCATTCATCTACTGATGGACACTTAGGTTGCTTCCATTTCTTGGCTATTGTAAATAGTGCTGCAATAAACATAGGGGTGCATCTGTCTTTTCAAACTGGGCTGCTGCATTGTTAGGGTAAATTCCTAGGAGTGGAATTCCTGGGTCAAATGGTATTTCTATTTTGAGTTTTTTGAGGAACCTCCATACTGCTTTCCACAATGGTTGAACTAATTTGCAGTCCCACCAGCAGTGTAGGAGGGTTCCCTTTTCTCCACATCCTCGCCAACATTTGTTGTTGTTTGTGTTTTGGATGTTGGCCATCCTCACTGGTGTGAGGTGATATCTCATTGTGGTTTTAATCTGCATTTCTCTGATGATTAGCGATGTGGAGCATCTTTTCATGTGCCTGTTGGCCATCTGAATTTCTTCTTTGGAGAAGCGTCTATTCATGTCCTCTGCCCATTTCTTAATTGGATTATTTGCTTTCTGTTTGTTAAGGTGCATGAGTTCTTTATATATTTTGGATGTCAACCCTTTATCAGATACGTTTTTTATGAATACATTCTCCCATACTGTAGGATGTCTTTTTGTTCTACTGATGGTGTCCTTTGCTGTACAGAAGCTTTTCAGCTTGATATAGTCCCACTTGTTCATTTTTGCTTTTGTTTCCCTTGCCCGGGAGATATGTTCATGAAGAAGTCGCTCATGTTTATGTCCAAGAGATTTTTGCCTATGTTTTTTTCTAAGAGTTTTATGGTTTCATGACTTACATTCAGTCTTTGATCCACCTTGAGTTTACCTTTGTGTATGGGGCTAGACAGTAGTCCAGTTTCATTCTCTTACATGTAGCTGTCCAGTTTTTCCAACACCAGCTGCTGAAGAGGCTGTCATCTCCCCATTGTATATCCAAGGCACTTTTATCAAATATTAATTGACTGCATATGTTTGGGTTAATGTTTGGATTTTCTATTCTGTTCCACTGGTCTGTGGGTCTGTTTTTGTGCCAATACCAAATTGCCTTGATTACTGTGGCTTTGTAGTACAGCTTGAAGTCAGGGAGTGTAATTCCCCGTTTTATTCCTCCTTCTCAGGATTGATTTGGCTATTCGGGGTCTTTTGTGGTTCCATATGAATTTTAGAATTATTTGTTCCAGTTCATTGAAGAAAGCTGTTGGTAGTTTGATAGGGATTGCATTGAATCTGTAGATTGCTTTAGGTAGTATAGCCATTTTGACAATATTTATTCTTCCTAGCCAAGAGCATGGGATGCATTTCCATTTGTTAGTGTCCTCTTTAATTTCTCTTAGGAGTGTCTTGTAGTTTTCAGAGTACAGGTCTTTCACTTCCATCGTTAGGTTTATTCCTAGGTATTTTATTCTTTTTGATGCAATTGTGAATGGAATTGTTTTTCTGATTTCTCTTTCTGTTAGTTCATCATTAGTGTATAGGAAAGCAACAGATTTCTGTGTGTTAATTTTGTATCCTGCAACTTTGCTGAATTCAGATATTAGTTCTAGTAGTTTTGGAATGGAATCTTTAGGGTTTTTTATGTACAGTATCATGTCATCTGCAAATAGTGACAATTTGACTTCTTCTTTACCAATCTGGATGCCTTGTATGTCTTTGTTTTGTCTGATTGCTGTGGGTAGGACCTCCAGTACTATGTTGAATAACAGTGGAGAGAGTGGGCATCCCTGTCTTGTTCCCCATCTTAGATGAAAAGCTTTCAGCGTCTCGCCGTTAAGTATGATGTTAGCTGTGGGTTTGTCATATATAGCCTTTATGATGTTGAGGTACTTGCCGTCTATACCTATTTTGTTGAGAGTTTTAATCAGGAATGGATGCTGAATTTTGTCAAATGCTCTTTCAGCATCTATGGAGATGATCATGTGGGTTTTGTTCTTTTTGTTGATGTGATGGATGATGTTGATGGATTTTCGAATGTTGTACCATCCTTGCATCCCTGAGATGAATCCCACTTGATCATGGTGTATGATCCTCTTGATGTATTTTTGAATTCGGTTTGCTAATATTTTGTTGAGTATTTTTGCATCTACGTTCATCAGGGATATTGGTCTGTAATTTTCTTTTTTGGTGAGGTCTTTGCCCGGTTTTGGTATTAGAGTGATGCTGGCTTCATAGAATGAGTTTGGAAGTATGCCCTCCTCTTCTATTTTTTGGAAAACTTTAAGGAGAATCGGTGTTATTTCTTCTCTATATGTCTGGTAGAATTCAGAGGTGAATCCATTAGGCCCAGGGGTTTTGTTCTTGGGTAGTTTTTTGATTACCAGTTCGAATTCGTCACTGGTGTTTGGTCTGTTTAGTTTTTCTGTTTCTTGCTTTGTCAGTCTTGGAAGGTTGTATTTTTCTAAGAAGTCGTCCATTTCTTCTATGTTTTCCAGCTTGTTAGCATATAGATTCTCATAATATTCTCTTATGATTCTTTGTATTTCTGTGGGGTCCGTCGTGATTTTTCCTTTCTCATTTCTGATTGTGTTTATGTGTGTAGATTCTCTTTTCTCTTAATGAGTCTGGCTAGGGGTTTATCTATTTTGTTTATTTTTTCAAAGAACCAGCTCTTGGTTTATTGATTTTTTTCTATTGTTTTATTCTTCTCAATTTTATTTATTTCTTCTCTAATCTTTTTTTTTTTTTTACTTTTTTTTTTAATATAATTTATTTTATTATAATTAATTTACAATTACATGTGCAATATTACGATTATTAAACTACCCCTTCATCAGGTCCCCCCCACCAACCTCATTACAGTCACTGTCCATCAGCATAGTGAGATGCTATAGAATCACTACTTGTCTTCTCTGAGTTGTACTGCCCTCCCCGTGCCCCCCCAACATTACATCTGCTAATCGTAATGCCCCTTTTTCCCTCTTATCCCTCCCTTCCCGCCCATTTTCCCCAGTCCCTTTCCCTTTGGTAACTATTAGTCCGTTCTTGGGTTCTGTGAGTCTGCTGCTGTTTTGTTCCTTCAGTATTTTTTCTTTGTTCTTATACTCCACATATGAGTGAAATCATTTGATACTTGTCTTTTTCGGCTTGGCTTATTTCACTGAGCATAATACCCTCTAGCTCCATCCATGTTGTTGCAAATGGTAGGATTTGTTTTCTTCTTATGGCTGAATAATATTCCATTGTGTATATGTACCACATCTTCTTTATCCATTCGTCTACTAATGGACACTTAGGTTGCTTCCATTTTTGGCTATTGTAAATAGTGCTGCAATAGTAATAGGGTGTGCATCTGTCCTTTTCAAATTAACGTTGCATTCTTAGGGTAAATTCAGGGAGTGGAATTCTGGGTCAAATGGTATTTATATTTTGAAAGTTTTTTGAGGAACCTCCGTAATTGCTTCCTCCACAATGGTTGAACCACTTGCAGTCCCACCAGCAGTGTAGTGAGGGAAGTTCCCTTTTCCACATCCTCTACTAAATATTTGTTATTGTTTGTGTTTTGATGTTGGCCATCCTCACTGCGTGAGGTGATATCCTATTGTGGTTTTAATCTGTACTTTCTGATGATTAAGATGTGAGCATCTTTTCATGTGCCTGTTGGCCATCTGAATTTCTTCTTTTGAGAAGTGTCTATTCATGTCCCTGCCCATTTCTTAATTGGATTATTTGCTTTTTGTTTGTTGAGGTGCGTGAGTTCTTTATATATTTTGGATGTCAACCCCTTATCGGATATGTCATTTATGAATATATTCTCCCATACTGTAGGATCTTTTTGTTCTACTGATGGTGTCCTTTGCTGTAGAGAAGCTTTTCAGCTTGATATAGTCCTACCTGTTCATTTTTGCTTTTGTTTCCCTTGCCTGGGGAGATATGTTCATGAAGAAGTCACTCATGTTTATGTCCAAGGGATTTTTGCCTATGTTTTTTTCTAAAGAGTTTTATGGTTTCATGACTTACATTCAGGTCTTTGATCCACCTTGAGTTTCCCTTTGTGTATGGGG
>JAVSCE010020037.1:0-10700 GCA_032199065.1 Smutsia gigantea | reverse complement strand
GAAAATTTGAGTAGAAAAAGTGACGTGCACACACACACACACAGAGTCTACATTATAGTCAATATATTTGTGACTTTTTCTACTTAAATTTTCTATACCAAACTTGGGGAAAGCCTAAAGAGAAGATAAAGTAGCTTAGTTGTTCTCTCAGAACCAGCACATTTGAGTGGGGACAAATGAGGCTTTCCATCCAACAAGAACCACCTTTTCTTTAATTGTTTCTAAATTTGTTTTCATTCAGTCACTCAATCGTTTAACAAATATTATGGAATATATGTACTGTGATAATCAAAGAGCTTATTGTTTGGTAAGAAAGAAAGGGGAAATTACTTAAAGTCCAGTCTCCAGAAAGAAAGTGATATTTTGGAGTAAGGCCTTAAGGATAGGACTTCTTTTACAGTGGCTTGAAATTACCTCTGAGGCAGGGGATGACTGGGCAGAAAATATTAATGGAAATGAAGGTATGTGCACAGTCCTTTACAAAGCTTATGTACGTGGTCCCATTTGATCCTCATAATAGAGCAAGAGGCATTGTCTATCTAAACAAGAGCTTACTTGAATGAAAGCTTACTGCTAGAGAGGCACCAGGTGATCCCTGCTGGCAATCTGTGCCTGCTATAAGGATGCAAATAGTTGTTCTAACTGCACGGGACTTATGTGATGGGAAACTCTCAGCCCACTGGTAATGTCATATTCAAGCTACAAGATTTCTAACCTGTTAGTCTACTAATGTAGCTATATTATGAAAATAAAATGTTCTGGATTTATTATTTAACAAACTTTCCCAGATAATTATTGATTTTATTTTTTAATAAAATAACTTTTTATTTTCTTCTCTAAAAATGGGCACAATTCTTGCTGTTCATCCCCCATAGAGTTTCAGCAATGCAGAGAATTTTATCCTTTGTCAACATAGCCAGTAAGTGAGTCAGGACTCACATCCTCACTTCTAACTCTGGTCAGGATACAGAGAAGTCGGCTCTACCCCTCCTCAAGGAAGGACATGCTGCCCAGCTGTAGAGAGTTCAGTCAGCCAAGAGCCTCCAGCTGTCATCTCCTTCCACAACTTCCCAGAGTCATCTCGTTGCCAGGCTGCACCTTCCCTGGGACAGCTTGCATGTAGTGGCTGAGAGAGGCAGAGCTATAAAGGCATAGCCACTTGGGCTTGATACAGGGAACTTTGATAAGCATTATTTGCTCCAGAGTTCCCTACTGGGTTGGTAAAGGCTTTGTTGAACCTGCTTAGCAGTTCTACTTCTCCCTCTGGCTAGTATAGCTTCTGCCGTCTTCCTTTCACAAATGTTTGTCCCTCTGTCTTGCCAATGGGTTTCATCCCCGGGCAAGTTCACTATGGATTCAGTGTGACCAAAGAAATGAGAGTAGAACATTCTTGGGGTGAAAGAGCTATACCCAACTTTATTTCCACAGTGGCAGGTCAATCACTAAAATCCCATCCACTCAGAGCAAGTCTGCATGCAGCAAGCTGGTCTCTGCCTCTGGGCCTCTCTGGCTGCACAGCCGTCTCAGTCTCTGTCCTTTTCACTGCCACCACTCCAGCCTCTGCTCTGCTCTCCTGCAGCCTTGCAGCCATGCCACCGTATCACCCAGAGCACTGGGTGGAGCTCTTTATATAGAGTCAATAACAATGTATTGCCCACACGTGGGCAGTGAGCTAGCCAGCCAGGGCCAGGTGAGAATCCTGGCCACAGGAACTTTCATTTTATCCACACTCCACCCCTCCAGGATTCTCTCCTCTCAATCTATGTGCCCTCAATCCTCTGCAATGGTCCCTGTGCAAGAAAGCTGAAGATTTGTAACCAAATTCCATAATAACAACAGAGGCTATGACAATATACCAATAACAAAAATTACAACAAATTATAATAACCCTCAAGCCTGAGGAGATCCATTGCCACCAAGTGGTCATCCTGGCTGGATTCAAACCAGTTCTACTCAAAGGAGTTAACCAAAAGGACCATGGGGGGGGGGCCTTACAATACTCACCTTCTCCAGCCTCTCCAGCAGAGAGTCTTGCAGACACACAGGCCGATCTTGTTGCTTTGTCTCTGGCTTCTGCTTCATCCTCAGCAGCCAGAACCGCTGCTCCACTCTCAGTTGTTGCCACAGCTCCAGTCATTCAATTTCTTTCTGTCTGCTCCTGCCTTTTCAAACCAACCCACATCTGGGTCCTTGTGACCTTCATGGGGCCCTCCAAACTCTTCCTCCTAGCAGACCACATCTCCTTTTGTACTTGAGGCTGAGGGCAGAAGCAGAGCAGGGAGCGCTCCACGACCTGAAGAGGGGCTGCACCTCTCCTGAAAGAACCCGCGGTTGCCGAGTCCTTCTGGCTTCCCACCAGCTTTCAACCAGGTGGGGTCTCCACTGAGGAGTGGCCAATGCCTCCAGCACCGGCAGGGCCTCCACCCCCACCTGTTCGTCAAACTTCCGCTGCTCCATTTCTGGGGCTGATGGCCCCACTACATCCTTCACCTGCCCCACGGCACCTGGCAGCCTGCACTCTCGGGCTGCTGCTTCTCGTGCTGCTACCTCTCGGGCCACAGAACTTTGCAGTGACACCATTTCAGTCAGCAGTAAATTTTCTCTCTTGGGGTGAACCCCAGTACTCTGCCCCTTCACAGCACCACATGTCCACAGGGGGACACTCGAATATCTCCCCGTCCATAGCTGCAGCCCGCTGAAACACTCCTTCCATGAGGGCAGCCTGTTCTTTTTCCTTGGTCACCAGTGAACCCTGCCTACTATTGCCAACTGTCTTGCCAAGGGGTTTCAGCCCCAGGCAAGTTCACTATGGATTCCGTGTGACCACAGAAATGACAGTAGAACATTCTTGGGGTGAAAGGGTTTATACCCAACTTTATTTCCACAGTGGCAGGTCAGTCACTAGAATCCTATCCACTAAGAGCCGAGTCTGCATGCAGCAAGCCAGTCTCTGCCTCTGGGCTTCTGTCCTCGGCACTGCCACCACTCCAACCTCTGCTCTGCTCTCCTGCAGCCCTGCAGCCATGCCACCATGTCACCCAGAGCACTGGGGAGGGCTCTTTATATAGAGTCAATAGCAACATATTGCCCACACATGTGTAGGGAGCTAGCCAGCCAGGGCCAGGTGAGAATCCTGGCCACAGGAACTTTCATTTTATCCACACCCTCATAAATATCTTGCATCCCAAACTGCAACTCTGTGCCTGATTCTAGAGAACCCAGTCTGTGATCATCTGGACTGGTGGCATATGAGAAAGCATCCAATAACATGAGCTTTTGGAGCCAGATCACTCACCTCTCAGTGGCAATGAGAACCCCCTCACTTGTGGTAGGTGGAGAACAGCCAGCCTCTGGCACCAGGTGGCAGCCCAATTATTAAAACTTCTACCTGAGATGCATTGGAAATGCACTAGTGGGGGCAATATATAAGGTGTTGTTTGATATATAGGGAGGAGAAAATTATAGACCAGTATCCTTGATGAACATAAATGTAAAATTCCTCAACAAAATACTAGCAAACAGAATTCAACAGCACATTAAAAGGGTCATACACCATGATCATGTAGGAGTTATCCAGGGGATGCAGGAATTGTTCAACAGATGCATATCAATAAATGCGATACACAACATTAATGGAATGAAGGATAAAAATCACATGATCATCTTAACTAATGCAGAAAATAAATTCAACAAATTCAACATCTTTTCATAATAAAAACTCTTAACAAATTAGGGATAGAAGGAAGGTACCTCAACATAATAAAGGCCATATATGACAAGGCCCCAGGCAACATCACACCCAATGAAAAGCTGAAGGACAAGAGTGCCCACTGTGGAGAAAGGGAAGGTTCCTATGGCCAGGATTCTCACCTGGCCCTGGTTGGCTGGCTCACTACACACATGTGGACAATACGTCGTTATTGACTCTATATAAAGAGCTCTGCCCAGTGCTCTGGGTGACACGGTGGCATGGCTGCAAAGCTGCAGGAGAGCAGAGATGAGACTGGAGTGGTGGCAGCGCCGAGGACAGAGACTGGGACAGCTGAGGGGGCAGAGAGGCCCAGAGACAGAGACCGGCTTGCTGTGTGCAGACTCGCTCTGAGTGGACGGGATTCTAGTGATTGACATGCCACCGTGGGAATAAAGTTGGGAATAAACCCTTTCACCCCAAGAACGTTCCATTGTCATTTCTTTGGTCTCATTGAATCCATAGTGAACTTGTCTGGGGCTGACACCCACTGGCAAGACATCCACTTGCCACTTTTATTCAACATAGTACTGAAAGTCCTAGCCAGAACAATTAGGCAAGAAATTTAAATAAACGGTATCCAAATTAGAAAGTAAAAAGTTAAATCATCTCTGTCTGCAGATGACATGATCTTATATATGCAACCTCTAAAGACCTACCAAAAAACTTTTAGAATTAATAAATGAATTCAGTAAAGTTGCAGGATACAAACTCCACATATAAAAATCAACATTTCTATACATAATAATGAACTATCAAAAGAGAAATTAAGAAAATGACCCCATTTACCATAGCAACAAAGGGAATAAAATACTTAGGAATATATTTAACCAAGGAGGTGAAAGATCTATACACTGAAAACTTACACCATACACAAAAATTAACTCAAAATGGGCTAAAGATTTAAATGTAAGACCTGAAGCCATAAAACTCCTAGTAGAAAGCATAGTGAAAAAGTTCTTTGACCTTGGTCTTGACAATAATTTTTTGGATATGACGCTAAAAGTACAGGCAGCAAAAGTAAAAATAATTAAGTGGGACCACATTAAACTCAAAGGCTTCTGCACAGCAAAGGAAACAATCAACAAAATGAAAACACAAGCTACAGAATGGGAGAAAATATTTGCAAACCATATATCCAGTAAGGTGCTGATATCCAAAATACATAAAGAATTCATACAGCTCAGTAGCAAATAAACCCAAATAACACAATTAAAAAATGGACAAAGAACCTGAATAGACATTTTTTCCAAAGACGTACAAATGGCCAACAGGTATATGAAAAAAATCAACACAACTAATTATCAGGGAAATGCAAATCAAAACCACAATGAGATATCACCTCACACCTGTTAGGATGGCTAGTATCAAAAAGAGAAGAGATAACAAGTTGTACGCAAGGGTATGGAGAAAAGGGAACCCTTGTTCACTGTTGGTGGAAATGTAAATTGGTCCAGACATTATGGAAAGCAGTACGGAGGTTCCTCAAAAATTTAAAAGTAGAACTACTGTATTACAGCAATCTCACTTCTGGATATATACCCAGATGAAATGAAATCAGTATCTTGAAGATGTATCTACACTCCCATGTTCAATGCAGCATTATTTGCAATAGCCAAGATATGGAAGCAACTTAAATGTCCACTGATGGGTGAATGGATAAAGAAAATGTGAGACAGCAAAAAATATATATATACATATACACACACACATGTTATATACAATGTCACTGTATTTAATCATTTAATCATTATTTTATCACACCTAAATTTATTATAGTAACTATATTGATTATATTATGTATTAATAGTACATATATAATTAATAACATATGTAATAGAATATTATTTAACCATAAAAAAGGAAATCCTATCATTTGTGACAACATGGATGAGCCTGAAGGACATCATGCTGAATGAAATAAGCCAGGCACAGAAACATAAATACTGTATGATCTCACTTATATGTGGAATCTAAAAAAGTCAAACTCCTAGAAACAAAGAGTAGAACAGTGGTTGCCAGAGGCTAGATGGTGGGGGAAATGTGGAATTGTTGGTCAAAGGGTACAAACTTTCAGCTGTAAGATGAATACATTCTGGAGATCTAGTTTACAGCATGGTGACTACAGTCCAAAATCCTTTATAGTACACTTGAAATCTTCTAAGAGAATAGATCTTACTTGTTTTCACCACACACACACACAGAAAGTAACTATATGAGGTGATGGATGTGTTAATTAACTTGATTGTGGTAATTATTTCACAAAGTGTTCAACATTAAATCATCATTTTGTATACCCTAAAAGTATGCCTGTGTTTTATCCAAATTACATATGGAGAGAGAGACAGAAAGAGAGAGAGGAGAAATATAACTACATGGCTAACAAGATCAGATGACTACAGATTTAATGAACTGCTAAGAGTAATGGGCAATTGAAAGCCAGGTATGAAAGCTAAGGCCTCTTTGGTTAAATACAAGAGAGCTCTCAGACACCATCAGTAGAACAAAAAGACATCCTACAGTATGGGAGAATATATTCATAAATGACACATCTGATAAGGGGTTGACATCCAAAATATATAAAGAGCTCACGCACCTCAACAAACAAAAAGCAAGTAATCCAATTAAAAATTGGGCAGAGGAGCTGAACAGACACTTCTTCAAAGAAGAAATTCAGATGGCCAACAGGCACATGAAAAGATGCTCCACATTGCTAATCATCAGAGAAATGCAAATTAAAACCACAATGAGATATCACCTCAGACCAGTTAGGATGGCCACCATCCAAAAGACAAACAACAACAAATGTTGGTGAGGATGTGGAGAAAGGGGAACCCTCCTACACTGCCGGTGGGAATGTAAATTAGTTCAACCATTGTGGAAAGCAGTATGGAGGTTCCTCAAAACCCTAAAAATAGAAATACCATTTGACCCAGGAATTCCACTCCTAGGAATTTACCCTAAGAATGCAGGATCCCAGATTCAAAAAGACAGATTCACCCCTATGTTTATCACAGCACTATTTACAATAGCCAAGAAATGGAAGCAACCTAAGTGTCCATCAGTAGATGAATGGATAAAGATGTGGTACATATACACAATGGAATATTATTCAGCCATAAGAATAATACGAATCCTACTACTTGTAACAACATGGATGGAGCTAGAGGGTATTATGCTCAGTGAAATAAGCCAGGCAGAGAAAGACAAGTACCAAATGATTTCACTCATCTGTGGAGTATAAGAACAAAGGAAAAATGAAGGAACAAATCAGCAGCACACTCACAGAACCCAAGAATGGACTAACCGT
The DNA here is from genome assembly GCA_032199065.1 of Smutsia gigantea. Classification (NCBI taxonomy): domain Eukaryota; kingdom Metazoa; phylum Chordata; class Mammalia; order Pholidota; family Manidae; genus Smutsia; species Smutsia gigantea. The sequence goes on along the minus strand of JAVSCE010020037.1, from coordinate 3,642 downwards.
TACCAAAGGGAAAGGGACTGGGGAAGAGGGGTGGGAAGGGAGGGATAAGGGGGAAAAAGGGGCATTACGATTAGCACACACAATGTAGTGGGGGGGGGGGACACAGGGAAGACAGTATAGCACAGAGAAGACAAGTAGTGATTCTATAGCATCTAACTACACTGATGCACAGTGACTGTAATGGGGTATGTGGTGGGGACTTGATAATTGGGGAGTCTAGTAACCACAATGTTGCTCATGTAATTGTACATCAATGATACCAAAATGAAAAAATAAAAAAAACAGAGAGAGCTCTCATCTTCTATTTGGAGAAGACCACACACAGGACTTCATAGTCAGAGTGGCTGAACATCACATAAGGTTGGCCAACCAACCAAGACAAGGCCATTGGTTGGGGAAATCTGGCATCCTGATGCATGGATGGGGCCTTGTAGGTGAGTACTCACAAAGATTTTGACTTTTCAGACTTCCCTGAACCCTCTGAGCCAGCATACATGGGCCACCCCTTTCCTATTAAGAGCTAACACCCTCCCACCCTCATGCTGGAAGACCATGCAGAATCCTCTCCCCACAAGGCAACACTTGCTCCCTCTCAGGACCCACCCCTCACTCCCTTTCTGGATGTTAGCCTTATAGTTAGGGTAGATCTAAGCCTAGCCCAGCTGGGGATGTGCTGGGCCTGAGAAGGCAGGAAAAGGATTACATTCCAAGGAACCTGCCAGAAGTAGCTGGCTTGTACCAACAGGAGGAAGGGGAGTGTAGTACATGAGACTGAACTGGGGGCCCGATCAAGGCGGGGACAGATGAACTCAGTAAGACGTTACTGAGTTCATGAGTTCATCAACTGCTTTGCCAAGATGCAGGATTTAAGACTCTGTTAAGGACCCCAGGAAATGGTACAGATTTTCTACTAGGATGGCTCCTAGGAGGAAAATCTGATAGCTTATGCTGAGTGGAGTTGAAATGTCAGAATTGCTGTGGCAAATAGTTGAGGACCGGATTAGAAGGTTCAAGGAAGTGGGCATGCTGGAATGGATATTATTATGTACAGCCGCAAGACCCACCAGAAGACTGTATTCGCCAGGAAGATCCCGAGGGCACAGTAGTTAACAAGGCCATCGGAAATAAAGTGGTGAGAAGGGCAGCAGCATCGCTCAGAAGTTCAGTGTTAGCCTCTGCTGCAGTCCAGGACTGACAGTAGGAAAAGCTGTTATAACTTAGCTCTCTAATAACATTGTAGATGATAAGATCCAAAACAACAAGGGCTGGGTAGCACTGCTTAATCGCCAGAAGCTGGGAGGTTGCAATTAAGATAATAAGACAAAGTTCCTGTGGGAGCCAAGCGGCCAGACCCACTAGTTATGGAAATGGTTAATAGAATGTTTCATCCACAGGGACAAAATTTATGGGCAGCTGAAATCAGGGTACAACTCAGCTTATAGTAGCAGAAAAAATCTGGGAGGCTGAGGGCAGTTGTTTCAACAAACATTCATGATCTGCTACCAAGCGTCCAGACCTGAGCCAGTTAACCCAGAACTCACTGAAAGAAGAGGTGCCTGGGTCCCTAGGAGAAGGAACCCTGCAGTACCAGAGCAAGTATACACTGTAGTGATTCCCGTTTTTCCTTCTGCAACGGGACCTCTGGCCATTTATTTGGGTGACTGTGTACTGGAGAAAGGATATACTTAGACATTTGGGGGATTATTAGACATAGAGTTGGAGTTGACATAGATACCTGGAAATCCAAAACATCATCATGGCTTCCAGTAAGACTGGGAACATATGAGGCCCAGGTGATAAATGGCACCCTAGCCAAGATCCAGCTCACAAGAGATCTACTGGGTGAAAGAACTCAGTGGTCATTACGCTAGTCCCCAAGTGCATGACTGGGTGGTTGGCACAACCACTACTTTGTATCTTTGGCCAGTGAGATGAGCACTAATCACAGTGGGGAAGGCCAGTTGGAAGTCGTAGATACTAAACCACCACCAAGACTACTGCAAGTCCCAGCCAAGATACTAAATCATCACATGGGGATGTAGGGTGGTGGTTGTGGAGACTGAAATCTCCACAATTACATGAGACTGTGGGACTCACTAATCATATTACACACCATCCAGGGAGAATCACAATGCAGGCCTGTGGAGTTCTGGAGCAAGGCCATGTCATCTGCAGAAGACAATCACGTGCCGTTTAAAAAACCACCTCTGGTATACTACAGGGCCCTGGTGAACAGGAAACTCTGACCGTGGGACACCCAATAGCCATGCAACTAGAGCAACTAGAACTGTTCATCATGAACTGGGTCTTGTCAGATTCAGTAAATCATAAGGTGAGGTAGGCCCAGCAACAACCCATGAAAAGATGAAGGGGGAGTATCCAGGAGGGATCATGAACAGGACTAGAGGGTACGAGCAAACTATGAGACCAGGTAGCTCAGACGTCCACAGCACACACCGCTGTTGTACTGGTGCCTTGCCCTCAGCTCACACCTGTAGCACTGTGGGCACCGCATCCGATCAGCTAAAGAAAGAGGAAAACCCTTGGTTTATGACTGCGTTGGGTCAGTGTGCAGGTACAAGTCAAATACGAACAGTGGCTGAATTACAGCCTATTTAGGGGGTGGGGGACTAGAAAGACAGTGAAAATCCTCCCAGTGGGCAGAGCTTTGGGTGGTGCACTTAATCACATTTCCACCACATTGGGTGGAAAGAGAAGTGGCCTGAGCTTAGAATATTTATGAATTTATGGTCAGTGGTGAATGGCCTGTCTAACCGGTTAGGGGTTTAGAAAGAAAAAGACCGAAAGATCGGGAACAAAGGGATCTGGGGCAGAGGGATATGTATAGACACGTTGAGAGTGGCTGTAAATGTGAAGATCTTTTTATCACATGTTAACACCCACCAGAGAGCATATACCACCAAGGAGGCACTGAACAACCAAGCACACAAAATGACCTGGACAGTTGACATTAGTCAGTGTTTGTCACTGGCCACCCCAGTGATGGTGTGATGGGCACATGACTGTAATGGGGTATGTGGTAGGGACTTGGGCCCAATCACATGGCTTCCTACTTACCGAGGCTAATACAGCCATTGCTACTGCAGCCCGTTCAACCTGCCAAGTACAGAGAGCAACTGGAGCCCCCAGTATGGTACCATTCCCTGAGGAGACCAACTGGCCGCTTAGTGGCAAGTTCACAACATTATGCCCGTTCCATCCTGAAAGGGCTGATGGTTCATTCTCCTAGGGATAGACACACATTTCAAGTGTGGGTTTAGTTTGCACCTGCAGGGCCTCAGTCTCTTTCTGAGGACTTAACGTTTGATCCACCAGCATAGCAGCCCATATAACACTGTGCCACACCATGAAGACCAGCTTTACAGTGAGGGAGTGCAAGAGTGGGCCCTGGACCATGGGGCTCCATAGTCATACCACACACCATCCAGCAGCTGCTGGTCTGATAGAGCATTAGAACAGCCAGCTGAAGCCCCCACTTGGAGGCAATACTCGGTGAGAAGGTAGTGCCATCTTCCAGGGGGCAACACATGTGCTGAATCAAAGCATTTCATACAGCATTGTTCTCAATTGGAAGAATACATAGTCTGGGAATCAAGGGTAGAAACAGGAGTGCTTCTAATT